>PVJI01009661.1:47132-64409 GCA_004026765.1 Micronycteris hirsuta | reverse complement strand
ATAAAGTAGAGGCTGCATGATGATGTACTCCTTGAACTTGACCTTATCTGAGAAGCACTTTATCTGCCCTTCCATTCTAAATGAAAGTTTTGCTGGATAGATTATTCTTGGTTGTAGTCCCTTGCTCTTCATGATTTGAAATATCTCTCTCCAGCCCCTTCTTGCTTGGAAGGTCTCCTTTGAGAAATCCGCTGACAGAAACCTCAGAGACATTTATAAAAGACCGAATATCCGGATCATAGGAGTACCAGAAGGACAAGAGGAGCACCAAGAAATTGAACGTATTTTTGAACAGATAATGAAGGAAAACTTCCCAGATCTGACAAAGGAAATAGACTTCCTGGAAGTCCAAGAAGCTCAGAGAACCCCAAAGAAGCGGGACCCAAAGAGGAACACACCAAGGCACATCATAATTACATTACCCAAGGTCAAGAATAAGGAAAAAATCTTACAAGCAGCTAGAGAAAAGGGGACAGTTACCTACAATGGAAATATATCTTAATAGATATGTTCAAATGAAAGATTATAAAACATGCCTCTAAAATTTTTGTAATTGCCATGAGTTAGTATATGAGTAGTGTAATTTCACTTATTGAATCAAAATTACAATCTTAACATTTTGCATTAATCTATGTAGTTAGACCACACAAACTTATTAGTAGAAAGATTTACAAAGTGAAGTAAAATAAATAAAATTGAATTATAAAAATAAATCATCTGCCTGAAAATCTTACATCTTGTACATTATGGCTATGCTGGCCTAAGTATATTCAACAACAAATGTATATTTATGCTGAAACCCCTGATGTGTAATATTATTGAAAATATTTGTAATTGACATTGTGAGATAACACAAAATGATGAAAATCTTCAGTAGAGACAGCTGACCAGGAAGAATGACTTGTGGTTTATAATGCTTATTTGATAAATAGAGTTTCTAATTCTGAAGTCAAACCAGTGAAAATATTAAATTTCATTTTAGAAGCTGGGTTGGGCTGAATAATTGGTATTTCTAAAGATCATCTTCCAAACCTACATAGAAATCAAATCTGAGATTCCAAACTACATAAAGATGCAGAGTTAAAAAAAATGGTTTAAATCCAAGTCTATGGAATCCAACCTAATTACGGCTGTATCAAATAATTTTCAAAATATTAAAATGTTTATTATTAGAAATACAAATTATGTATATTTATTTCTATATTACAATGATCTATAAAAATGAAGAAAAGTTTAGAAGAGCAATATACATAAAAATAACAATTAAATGTAACAGAAAAGAAAACACAAAAAGGTAGAATGGAGGTAAATAAAATAAAAGTTTATCAAAATGAATATATTTGTGACAAAAATAGAGAAAACTACAGCACTAGGAATAATATAGAGAGACAAAACATGTATATAGATAATATCATATACAATAAATGACAAAAACTAAAATTTATAGAAAATATATTTTAATAAAATATAGTCTGCAAAGGTGACCTATAGATTTCATAAAAACCTAATTGGAATATACATACAAAACTGGAAATTAATACAAGTAAACTATTTAAAATGCCATCTGGTCCATATGCTTCACAAATGAGTTTCACCAGAATTTGTAATAAAAATAAAATTTTAATATAAATAAGTATAGAGTAGCATACCATATTAACTTAAGAATATAGACACAATTTTCAAAATAAAATATTAATGGAAATACAGAAAGCATGAGAAAATAAGTTTTAAATTGTGCTTATATTGCAAACTCATTTGTCTTTCAACATGTAAATATAAAACCACCATATAAATGCTCAGAAGTAAATCTTTAAATTCTAATAAAGTTAATAGAATTTGTTCATTCTCTAGAATTATAATAACTAGTTCTAAATGTATTCACAATGGAACATAAAATTGTATTTCTGAGCTTTCATTTGCTACTATTCAATAAAATGGTTGTCTACACTAAAAGATATTGCATACATGCACTCTTAAAGGGTGAGTAAACACCAAGAAATTGTAATGAAAATAGTGAAGCATAGCAAATACAAAAATACATGCAAAGCAAAATTTTAAATTTAACTATGTGGAGCTGACCTTTATTTTTTCTAAATTCCCTTAAAAAGGCAGAAGTTCTATGCTAAAATGCTAATATTATCTACTTCTATTTTTATTTTTGAAGAAATAAGTAAGCAGAGCCCACATAAGCATTTACTTTCTAATCCTGGAGGAAATTCCCGCTGGGGCCTACACTGGGCTCATTCAGACTAACCTGTCTGAACTTGTCCAGTCGTCAGGCTCAATGAGTGGGCCACTGGAGGTCTATTTGCCTAAGGGACTGGGAGTCTTCTGAAAAAAGAAATCCTTGTAAGGAAAACAGTCTATGGGTGAGAGAGAGGGGATGAATTTTAGTGCTCAGTGTTTGGGCAATTCCCTAGATTCTTGTCCAGCACAGGCCCCGTAGAAGCTTTACCACATGCTAGAGAGCAAGATGCTGCAAGTCATACCTGCAACAGAAGTGGGACTAAAATCTCCAGAAAGCATTGAAGAAAATAGCATCATGAGTCTGAGTCCCAAATATAAAGCTTACTAAGATCATGGTTAAAGGACTCCCTCTTTCCTTTTGAGAATCTACCTTGTTATCAGCAAAATAATGATGGAAAGGGGCCTTGGAAGTAGATTACCTAAACCACTATGTTTGTTACATCAGAGAACTTTGTAAAGCAGAGCAGGAAAATAGGAAATTACTGTCTTGCAGAAATGGAAGTGAAGATATCCCTACACTTCTGTGAGATTCCAAAACGCTAAGTTGGAAGAGGAGCAGTGGACAACAGCTGTGAGTTAGCAATGTTACAAAGTCACAGAAACATCCTGTATGCTGTTTCACACAACAGCATTTGCCACGAACCTGTTATTGCTAGGTGCCAGGGTCATAACATTGAGCCAAAACATCTATGATGACTAATTTGATCTACAGCCTAATGTAGCCTAGGAAACTTGAGTTGCAATAATTTGGATTCTGATAAAGGAGTTCTTTATATTTCATTCTTCAGCTCAATTTAATATCCAATCATTACACATCCACCATGTGAAATGTGATAGCACTGTGTGGGTTTCTTAGAAACAGCCTCTGGCATGCTGTTGCATGTAGAATGTTTATTAAGAAGTGCCTTTGGGATCAACAGCTGTGAAAGAAGGAAAGTTACAGAATTGGGAAACGGCTGAAGTCAAGCTACAATATGCTCCATGAGGACTTCAGCTAACCCCACCGAGAGCTCTGCAGTTGCAAGGGTGCTTTAGAATTTTCCTGGGATGGGCAGTGAGGGCCAGGCCTTATATCTTACCTCAACTGGAAACTGGCCATGAACAAAATCAAGGGAAAGGAGTAACCTAAAGCATGGGAAAATACATACCTTTCACTTCCCTATCTCTGTCATAAATCGGAGTAGTTTGTAAAATGCAAATGTAAAAATTAGATCATATGCAAATGGATTCATGAGGAAGAAAACCATTTTTGCATTTTACAGTACTCACTGTGACTTGGATAGAACATCCAAATTTTGTAAATTTTAGTCAGTTAAATTGAGTAATCATTTGATCAGTCACCTATAGGATTATTGTGTATCTAATAATCTAAAGTAATACATTATGTTGTCTTCAAGTACTCCTACCCCAATATCTCCACTCAGATGCTATTTACATTTCCCAAAAAACATTTATATGCATGATAATATACAATATTAACAATGTTAAATGGAAACTTTAGCATATAAATTCCTTATGGTGACATGCAGAGAAAGAAGTGGCTGTGAGAGTCAGTGGCTGATTGCAGTTCTCATGTGTTTTTTTGTTTTGTTTTGTTTATGCTATTATAGCCATCCCCCTTTTTCCCCTTTACCCACCTCTACCCAGCCTAACCTCCACTTCCATAATCAATCCCCTCGCCACTGTCCATGTCCATGGGTCCTTCATATATGTTCTTCAAATGGAAACTTCAGCACATAAATTGCCTTATGGTGACATGCAGAGAAAGAAGTAGCTGTGAGAGTCAGTGGCAGATTCCACTTCTCATGCTCTTTTTATTAGGCAATTCAGAAGGGTCTTTGCCATCAATTATAAATCCATTAAAAAGAATCAAACATGCAATTAGAAGCCTAATGCAGTGTTATTTTATGGACATGAAAAATTACATTCAAATTTGATCATTATAGGGTATTTAATCTGTAAAGTTTAGTTGTATCAGCATATAAATTAAATATAAAAATAAAGACAATAAAACATAAACCTAACACTGTATAATTTCCTCAATGATTACAGAGATAAATTATGGAATAAATTATGAATAATTAACCCCATTATTCACAAAATTTGTTCCCTATTTAGATGGAGGGGGGCGGTTAAGGTAAAATAATTTGAGTTCATCAACAGGCATGAGGTGAAATTTAAGAAAAGCTGTGATTTTGCACTGGTGATAAATGTAGGGAAGTAAAATTAGCAGATCACTAATAAAATGTAGTGCTAAATACCATAAAAGGATGATATTTGTACAGATGGGCCAGTGAAAGATTGCATCAAGGTAGAGGCCTAACAACTTGTTCCTTTAAAATTTTTCACTTTGGAGACCCAAATGTAAGAACTCTGTATCTCGAAATCAGTTTTAAAAGACAGATAAAACATAATAAAGTGAAAAAAATAGTTTCAGGAGAAAAGGAATCAGAAGATTGGGATTTTCCCTTTTCATGTAACACAAAATCAATCAATATATTTTTCCAAAGGGCTTACTATGAAAGATGTACATAAATTTTTCTAGCACTTTTTAAAATACTTTATTTTCATGGTTATCTTATGAGAGGTGTGTACTATATGAGAAATCTCGGGTAAGTAAAATTAAACCGAAGACAAAAGAATCCTTGGATATATAGAATATGAAAAAAAAAAAAAAAAAAAACAAACAAACAGAGCAAAAAGCCACAGAATACTCTGCCCCAGTAAATGAGCAGTAAAATAGCCATTAGCAAGGTAATGAAATTTAAAAGAGGGTAAGAAAACCTTGCATAATATATTAAATATGAGTTAATTCAATTTGATTCAATACCTTTAACTACTGATGCTATTAGTCTATACTTTGATTTATTTATAAAATTGCATCACTTTTTTTTTTGAAATTTTAGTCCATTTCCATACTACATTCAAATCTATTATGAGAACATTTTCCATTAAATCCCATCAAACTTGATATTTTTAGGGGGGTTTATTGTTTTGTTTTGTTTTTGTTTGTTTCAGCAACTATATCCATACCTTCAGTTAGTGTGAAATACACAAGGAAAAAAAAATATGTATTCATTTTTGTTGCTCATTAAACATCTGCTCATTAGCCACCTCCTGGTTAATGAATACTTAGAATCTAAATAGCAATCCATTAGTAAAACTAGTTCTGTTTTCAAGCATATTTGTCTATTCTGCAAATAATTTTTATTTAAAAATATGTATTTAGCTGAAATTCACTTAATCATATCAAAAAAATCACTGAAGAATTACCATATTATCTTAAATAACCCAGTAAAAATGAAACTTCCTCAGGGCATTTTAAGTATATAGCTATCATAAAGAAAACCTAACAAAACTATTTAATTATTAAATACATAGCTTCTCTAACTTGTGCAAACCAAGTGATTCTGAGAAAGGATATAAGCTATTTCATAAAGCAGCTATACATACTTCGGCAGATTACCTTTATTACAAATGGCGTTAGTGTAACAGGGGAGCCGAGCCCTCCAGGAAATGGGGTAGAAATAGGGAAAAGCCAAGGGCAATGTACCATGACTCAGTGAAAAGGACGCATGCATTAACTTAGGAAGGCAATTGGACAGAGGGAGATACCATCCCATCTACTTCTGGCACACAGGATATTCTGGGGCTGTCTTTAAAAGCAGAGCTCATGGAAACACAGCACTTTGTTCTCCAATTGACTCACTGGTTTGTTTGACTGCTAGGGGCTCGGGTTTCTGGCCATTGAGCTTGGGAGCTACAAGGTCCAGGAGCATTCCCGGCACACCTCCTTGAGTGTTCTGTGGCCTGCCTGCCTGCCTGGCCAGGAGCACAACAGGCACTGGGCTGGTAAGGCAGAAGGGAAAGAGGGACTGGGGCTAGGGGGACATTGCATGGCCAGGCAGCAAGCCCCGCGCCCCTCTTCCATATTGCAGGCCTTGGTGACAGCCATCCACTTACACCTGTGCATGCCCTTTTTCAGCACGGGTCCTATCAGCAGCAGCTTCCACCATTGTTGCAACTCTGCAACTGTAGCTTTCTCCACTCCTCAGACCTACTGCATGGATGCATGGGATGCCACGTGGCCAAGCGGCTAGCACTAGGCCCTGTGGCCTGCTCCACAGAGCTCCACCCCCACACATACGCTGTGGGGATGGGCTGCCACCCGCACTGGTCCTGGAAGCAGCCTGGCTAGGAGCACTGTTGCACCAGCAAGCCAATGATGGAGACTAGGAGCAAGTGCTGGACCAGCGGGCAGAAGCCAGTGAGAGAGCAGTGTGCCGGAAGCGGGACTTCAGCCAGCGTGCACAGACTCCAAAGGAATCATGGAGCAGACCATGACATGAAGCATGCTGTAGTTGCCTGTGTTCTCCCCAAAAACGATCCCTTTAAATGGGAAAAGGAATTCCAGTGCAACCTAGTATTGGTCTGACCAGGCAAAGGGTTATTTTCCTTTGAATATTTTGGAAGGAGTAAGTTTTAAGGCAGAAACCTGCCTTTAAGGCAAGTTGTGTGGTCCTTAAATAAAAGGTTCCTTTTCCTTTCCACCAAACTTTCTCCAGAATTTTTGCCTGTTTGGTCCTGAGCAGTAAGACCCCTCCACTGACTGATTTCAGTAATACTAGGAAGTTGTAATATTTTCTAGCAGTAAACACTAATTTTATCATTTAGAGATTAGTTTGATAAAATAAAGGAGATGCATAAATTAAGAAGAAAATCAATACAATTGCCATTTGAAGACCAGCTTTTCATTCTGACAAAATTATTAATTTACCTTAGATATTTTGTTATTTGGGTTTTTTTTGCTAATTAAGTTTTTTCCTTATATTTTCTTCTTTGTCAAAAGCAGAAACTAGAGTTTAGTTTCTTTTGCTTATGCCCTGTAGACATTACCTCTAATTAAACTGAAGAAAAAATCAATAAGAATAAAGTTCCCCTGAACTACTACAGTATCAGTGCAAACATGCGACAAAGAAAGGAACTACAAGTTTGTGTTGGTGCTGACAAGAAAATCTAAACCAAGAGATGAAGCAGAAATTGTTGCAAAGGAAAATCTATACCATATCAGATAGGAATACACTAATAAGGATTGGCAAGAAAAAGTAAAGGAGTTATTTTAAATGCTCTTTTAAGAAAAAATATATCAAATATAAAATTATATCTATGAGGAAATCCAAATTCAAGAAAACTCTTTTAAAATTAAGTAGAACAGATACCAAAGTGATAGACTTGAAACACAGAAAGATAACAAACAGCATTTTCCTTGTCATCAGGGAGCTCATAGTCTCCTTAGAAGATAGATACATCATCTAGCAGCATGACACACTGCTTTAGCTGATGTACAAAAACAGGTGACGCCTATTGAGATCTGAGTTTTTCTGAGCACTTTACACATTGCACATTGCATTTAGTCTTCCCCACCCTAGGAGTAAGGAACCATTACAATTACCTTCCTTTTCTAGGCAAGAAAACTGAGCCGAAGAGAAGTAACTATCCCAAAGTCAGACAACTAGTGATGTTACCAAAATTTAAACCAAGACCCTGGATCCAACAATTATGAAAACTATATATCAGGTATAAATCTTCCATACATCTGGTCTACCAGGAAGGTCATAGAAAATGGTCTTGAAAGGAAACAACACTTCTGCAGACAGACAAAAAAGAACAGAATGTGGCCAGCATCATGTGATATATGTACACATGTTAAACTGAAATGAGTTGAGGACTCAGATTATTTTATCACATTTAAATAGACCTAATTCAACTTTCAATGCAAACATATCTGATAACAGAAACACTGATTTGTTCATTAACATTTAGTTTCTATCCATTATGAGGCAGGTCTTACGTATTGACTTTGATTTGTGTTAAATCAGTTAATATCTATAATAATTCCATAAGACAAGCATCACTATATTCATTTTATAGAAAAGTAAATTACTTTCAGATGCTAAGGTATTTCTACTATTTTACTGTTTTCTGTGTTTCAGAGGCATATAATTTTTAACCGGAGATTTAGGTGGCATTGACAGTGAAACGGAATGCACTTACATTTCCTCACCACAATCATCATTTGAAACTTACATATCTTGAATTTAATATTAAAATATCAAATATACCAGCATAGTAACAGGGACCATCTCATACAAACACTGCTCTCTGCTGCTCTTCATGATCTTTCACAGCCATAACATGGAAGATCAGCCCTGGCTGTGTGGGTCCCATGCACCAAAACGTTGTGAGTTCAATTCCTAGTCAGGACACATAAGCAGGCTGCGGGTTTAATGCCCAGCGGGGACACATCCAACAGATCAATGTTTCTTACATCAATGTCTCTCTCTCCCTCTCTCTCTTTCTCTTTCTTTCCCTCTAAAAATCAATAAACATGTCGTTGAGTGTAGATTTAAAAAAAAGAAAAAAGAAAAGGAGATCAACTCCTAGCACAAATCTACAAGTTTATATTTTTAAAAATGTAGGTAACTATAAAATATACCCTTAGGAAAAACAGACTGAAATTCCTATTTTGGTAGGTACAAAGTACTTACACATTTTGCACTAAAATTTATCATTAATAAGCTTATTCTTAGTCAATGCCTCCATTCTCCCTCCCCCCAAACACTGACATACATAGTCATTAAATAACATATTTGAAAAACATACTTTTTATGGTTAAAATGATTAAAATATCAATTAACCAAAATACTTTAATAGCTTATTGTAAGCTCCACATCCTGTATTTTGGGATTGTTTTTATTTTCCCCAAGAGGCATATGCAAATTTTACCTTTTAAATTATAATACAATTTGACAGCATCATCTAATAAAAAGAAAAATTACTAACACTGTATAAAATGGTCCTTCACAAATATTTTTTCCTTTAAAACAGAAGCTACCCAATAGGCTCCAGAGGTGGTGCCATCCAACTTATGTATGTCTATTATCTGATTTAATTCTCAAAATAAATCCATGGGATAGATGTTATTTTAGTCGTTCTTGTTTTACGGATGGTTCAATTACTCATCCTAGACGCTAACCTATGTTACTAGAATTCTATATTAGTCATTCTAATCTAGAATCCTGTTCTTACTCACCAAACTGTATTTCTTACATAAACCCAATTACTGTGTGTATGGGACATTGCCGTGGATTTGAACAGAAAGCCCTTTGTAGAGGACATAGGGCAGGGAAAGGAATAATCAGTCCCCTTAAGTATGACTGTGGTTTGATATATAAGCATTTGTCCTGATGTAATGCACACTGGTAAATTAGTTACAATTAAACATGTTTTAAAGCATAAGGCAATTTGAACAAGGTCATTAGACTAATATGGTTCTAATCCCTTGGTAGGCTACATAAGCAAACCAAAACCTAAACCAGAGTAAGTGCACGTAAATCTGGAAAAAAAAAAAAAAAAAAACTTAATAATAATCAATCACAAGCAGCCAATAAGACTTAGCCCAAGAAGGAATCTGCTTATTAAGCTGTAGCCAATCAAATAATTCCCTTGCTTTTCTTCCTTGTCATTGGCATAAAAACCTCTCCCCTAGCTCCTGTGGGTGGAGCATCCCTAACCAGTCTCAGAATAACACTGCCCAGGTTGAATCCATCTATGCTGAAACTTCAAAATTTTAATGTGCCTCCATTTCCCTTTGAACAAAAAGAACGCCTCCCACTTTTTAGTCTGACTTAGAAAGATAAATGGAAGGATAAATGGAAGTTATGTTGATGGTGCATGGCACAATAAAATTGAATATTGATATTGATTTTTGGATTTCAGAAATTTTATTTTGTTTGCTTGCTTTCTTACAGAGCTTTCAAAGATATAAAATGTGGTGATGTGTGCTAAAAAATGAAATCTTTGTTATTTAAACCTATTGATCAAGGACAGCTCTTCCAGTAAATAAAATATGTATAAATTTTGCTTTCCATTTACCTAACCAACTCAAACCTTCATTATTTTAGAACCTCTGGTCCCTTTCAGGTGTCTAATATCAGCCCTGAATAATAGCTGCTATGTGAAATGAAAGGCCTAAAGGGAGCCATTCACACCTCCCTTTCCAGCTGGCAACATTCCTCATTCGTAGATGGAAAATTCAAGCTCAAGGAATTTAAGGCAAATGAAAAAAGGAATCCCTGAGATTTTTGCATATTAACACATTTCTAAACTTAGAAAGATAAAGCTTACTCCCTGTTATATTAATTCCTAGAAATACAGAATGATAGAATGCTAATCCCTGAAAGCAAGGAGAGATTTCTGTGTATCCCACACAACAATCTATTTATGTAGATTCAGACTGAACAATCTCTAGACACCTTCCCAACGTTAGATTCTTAATTCTGTTTGGATAGAAAAATCCTTGCCTTTGTACATGCGTTATTGTTGGGGAAAATGCAGAAATATTAAAAAAGACTCTACTATGTTTGAAACTACCAAAAGTTGACACAATAATTTAGCCTTTTACAAATCGATGATTCTGTCCACATTTCTCCATGTCAGTCACCAGGTAAGGTTCTGTTAAATGCTAAACTCTAATTCAGGTATAGCCGGTTTATATAATTTCCCTACTAATCAGTCCAATGACTAACCACAAAGTCAAACAAGATCTAAACAATCACTTATCCTTTGTCTTACAGCTCAGTGTTTATGAGTACACATGCACACACATACAATGCAATATATTTTGAAATATTTTCCAGGATCAAAGTGAAAATCACAAATCAATAGTTTGCTATATGTACTTAGTGAAAACTGAAAAAAAAGCACATCTTTCCAGCAACATCATTCTGCGTTCACTATCTCAAAGACTGCAGAACACAATGCTTTCACCTAGGTCCACCTATTACTCTGTGATACAATCTATGGCAATGAGGAAGGTGAAAATAACTTAGAAGAGGTCATTGTTTTCTTAAAGACTCCTAATCTAACTCTACTTTTAGTGCTTCTGAACTATCTGAAAATTGTTCAGATACACGAACTACTGAAAATCATTCTCAAAGGATTAAAAAAGAATTGCATATACTGTCATCTTTTCTCTGGCATCTGCTAACAGTGTGTATGTGTGCCGCCATGCCATTGAGTTTGCTCTGACTCCTGGCAAACCTACGAATGAGTGATGTCCACAATGGCCTGTCCTCAAAAGCCCTGCTCAGCTCCTGTAGAATCATGCCTATGGCTTCTTTAATGGAGTCGATCCATCTCATGTTTGGTCTGCCTCTGTTACTGCTGCCTTCCACTTGTCCCAGCACTACTGCCCTTCCAAAGAAACCTGCCTTCTCATGGTCTCGCAGAAGTAGGGCAACTTCAGTGTCATCACCTTTGCCTTCAGTGATGTTTCAGAGTAACCATACAGCTGCTTTGTTCAAAACATCTATTTACACAATTAATGAATGACGGTGTCCTTTTCCATAACAGAAGGGCTGCCTTAGGGTTGTCAATATTTTCCAAAAGCTCCCTCTTACTCTCAGATGCAAAAATTTTTAGTAACATTCTTATTAGGAAGAGAATGTTGTTTTCTATTCTTTATTGGTTCTGTTTCTCATGCATTGCTTTGTAAACGTGAGCCTATCAGATAATCTTTTCTTTCAAATAGTACCTCTTGCTTTACTTTTTTGTTTCTTTTTCCTTCAGATAATACTACGGAATGTTGCACCGCTTGGAATAGGATCTTTTTAAATAACGGTGCTTTAGGAGAGACAGAGACAAAGGCAGAGATAAAGAATGAATGAATAGGACACTTGAACTGAACAAACATTGGTGAGTTAAACATCTCCGCTGGGCCAGAGCATAGTTAAGTCCTCAGTAACGAAAAGGCATCCGTATCTCCAACAGGAAAATAAAGATTCAGATAAGATATCCTCTATAATCAGTGCCCTCTCCCCTTTCTAAAATTCTATCACTATAAAAATGTTCTCGGCTGACAGCTGTTAGCTTAGTAAAGGGAGTAAATAACTTCATGGTGTGACAAGAATTAAAATGGAGAACTGTAGAGAGAATTACAACATGCCGGCTGATGCTGCCCTTAACAGTAATGCAATGTGTAGCCTCCTCACCGGTGTGAAGTATCTGCAGCTACTCATCACAAAGTCCCCCCTCTCTGGGAAGCTGTCAAAATAAAAAACACTCCTAACTGTTTTGAAATACAATAACTCTAGTTAATATGCTTCCCAGATCTGACAAGCGCTGATTTATGATGTTAACTGAGGATTACATATCAACAAGCAATGCAAACATTTAGTGCTGCACTTGAGAGAGAATCACATAAGTGACCTTCCGGCAACTTCAGTGATTTGCATACATCCAAGGTAGAAAGTTATGGGGCTGCTGAGAAATCGTTCTCATTTTAATTTTTAATGTTTTCACACATCAAATCTCAAAATGATTATTGAAATATTAATTTAAAACATGCACGCATTTGAATATAGCGCTGCTCTTTTTCAAATTTTATTCTTTTTCTACAAGATTTACTATACAAACCCTCTGAAAAAGATATCCCTTTTCAACCCCCCATTGTCAAAGAACAAATTTATATTAATGCACCTGTTACATCTACTTTCTTAATTAACTGCAGCATCAGAAACTGTGACGAACACATGAGGAATACATATTTCTTTATGGAGATTATTAATGGGATGGACAAACCTCTTAGCTACAGGTCTTCCTTTCTCTGACCAAGAAATACATCTGTTAGTGATGTGGTTGGAAAGGTGAGTGGTCTGGTTAACATTTGAAGATGATATATATTGAAAGAATGACTTCCAGTAGGAGAAAAAGGTTCTGCTTTGTCAGAGTGCTCCCAATGTGGAGCCGTTTTCATTGAAACCTGCTGAGCATGAAGACTGCTTGTGCATGCAGCCCAGTGTCAAAATGGGATTAAATAAATCAGCAAATTTCCAGAGTGACAGCAGAAGATAAGGATCTGTGCTTGCTTGGAAAAGAACAACTTATAGTTTCTATTTCTTTCAGAAAATAAAACAATTTAAAATATTCTGTTATGTAAATTATTCATATTCTTTTGTATACAAACACTTCAGCTCACACAGTATTTCTGTAGATCTGTATATGTTATTTCCGGGGGGATGACTAAACAATTCTTAGCATGCCTACCAATCTGCTTCTTAATCTTTATATTCTCTATAAAAGTCAATCTTGTCAGCCATCGAAACAAATTTAGATTTGGATCATGCCAATTGGTAATTTAACATTAGCAGCAGGAAAATTCTTAAGAAAACTGTGAACAGAAGCCTTCAAAGTAAACTATAAAATAAGCCTAGAAAACAGGAAAGAACATCTCCAATATCTTTTCCTCCAATTTCTCATAAATCACATGAGCAGAATAGTTAATTTAATAAGATATCCCAAAACAAATGATATTATCTGCATTAATATGTCTTTCTTGATGTGATTATTTAATAGTATGGGGAAAATAGCATGCTATAAAACAAGCTGGTCACAAATAGTGGGTAGAGAATTTCGCTTTTGATAAAAATTTTTAAAGTATATATACAAAATATATCTTTAAAATGGTCATTCTGCCTGTCAAACAAGCATTTCTGTTATCAAAATATCAAAATTATCAGAAAATTGAATCATTCTAATCTGTAGCAATCAATTTTAATACTAAACATAAATTACCAACCTCTGACATAAAGGAACTATATGTCAAAATAAATCAGATGACTCAAATCAAAATTCTACTTCTAGAACCAATTCACTTTTATGTTAAATATGTATTTGGCAAAAACTGAATGTAGTAACATTTCTACAGTGTTCTGTTAGCTTTTGGTTATGATCATTACAAAGTCTTAACAATTATTCTTTGGCTGCAAATTAGCAAATCAGCGCTAATCTATCTCTTACTGAATATGGAGTCTAACATAGACCTTATAACATAATAAATGTCCAGCACTTACTATTAAGCATTATATTGAACAGAAACAACTTTAAGTGAATAATCAATTATAAATCATTCAGCTTCATTCATTCTGAAGAGTTTAAATGTCATCCATAAAATCATTTGTCTTCTTGGGAATCCTAAACTGGCTTAGCTTTTAAGAGAATAATAACATACAAAATATGAGGAAGCCATGGACTACGACTGAAAATCGTGTTTTGTAATCAATATCACTCCATAGGTAAAGCAGATATAAACTTTTTTTCTGACACCATAAGCTCAGCTACAGTTGCGTATCACTCTATCATCCTGCATGCCTGTACAAACTGTGGTATACATTATGAATTTTGTGTAAAAACAGGAAACCATGTGTTGTTAGGAATTAGAATAAAAGAGAATTAAAAACAAAACACAACAGCATTTAGCCAAGGTGTGTGGATAAATTTCTAAATATAGTTTATGAAAAAGAGATTCAGGTCACACAAAAGTAATGACGAGTTGTTCCTAGCTACCAATAACCGTTAATTTACCAGATGAATAGGTAATAATTGTGTCTCTGACTATGCCATTGTCTGAGTAAATTAGTACTTCAACACTTCAGTGAAATAACATTTTCTTATAGTTTCAAATGCACTGTAATTATATTCCTTTAATAAAAACACTAAGAATGAATCCATATCTTAGAGCTAAGGCAAAATAAAGTATGTAGATGTGAAATACTAACAAATTTATTTTGATTTGTTGTAGTCAACACATATTTTTCTTTTCCAACTGAGGTAATGTAGACATTAGGATGACTTTGCTCCTATTTTGCCGATGTTTCTGGCAATTACAACAACAACATTTTCTGATGTTACTGGGTGATCACTCTATAACTGACGGGCTAAAGCCATTGGTTCTCTGGGAGAAAGAACCATACAGACTTATTAGTCTACATGAAATGACAAAGGACATCTTATAGAAAACTTTAACATTTTAAAATAGCTGTTTTACTTATTATGCTTAAGTAAACATAACTTACAACTTAATTTCCTTACTGAGTAATAAAAATATTTTAACTGCTATAGCTTTATTTCCATTTAAATAATCACTGGCTATAGCTCGCCGCCACTATGTGGAAATCACTTTGTAGGGGAATTTATCTAGGGAGTTATTCAGGATGAAACCATTTTTTAAAAAATAAATCAATATAAGAGGGCCAAATCCTGCTGGATATTTTCTCCTCAATAGTATGTTCACTATCACATTGCTATCGCATCAGAGACAGTAAGGGACAGTCTTTGCTCACTTTAAAAATATCTAATCAATATTGAAATTGGTCAGGTCACGCTTGCTTTAATGTTCCTCTACTAAGAAGCATTCTCTGTGTTAAGATCGCTGTATGAGGATTGCAAAAACACAAAATCTACTTAAACCATAGAAATATCATATTAACAACATTCAACTTGTACTTTTTCAAATAAACATAATTGTGTGTGTGTATGAGAGAGAGGGGGGGCAGTAAGGAGAGAGAGGAAGGGAGACAAAGTGGTAGGCAGAGAGAGAATACTTAATAAATGTTCATGGATATTAAGATAAAAAGGGCTCAGTTAACCTAGCAAAGACTTATTTCCAATATTAAATATAGCTCTAGTTTGCCTGCCAATCCTAACAGCATCACTGCCAACTTGCACATTGAAGAAGACCTCATTTGAAGGGTTTTATAATGATGTAGATTTCCTCCACCAAAATCAAGAATATCTAGGTCATTCCAGCAGACTCTTTATTGCCAATTACTGTATGACACGAATGAACCTGCGCAGGTAGCAGAGTCAGAAGACTAACGCTTCACTAGGGTATAAGAATTTGGAAGGTGCTTGGACCCAGAGGCCATCATCACTCCGCAGTGGGAGCCCAGGGAGCGAGGCAGCAGGGCAGGCGGTGTTACAAATTACTTGTACTGGGGAATTTACTAAAACTTTCCATGCCTCATGGATGACATTTTCTTTATTAGGATTAATACTCTGTCTAGTATCTAAAAATTATTATAGCAGGATATAAAACAACTCAATAGAAAACGGCAAATTCAAAATTAAAAATGGCATAAAAAATAAACAGTAAAACTGATGATACATGTTAGCCACCAGGCCTCAAGAAAGGTAATATATTTATAAAGCAGGTTTTAAAGCATCAGCTCTATTACCTCCAAGATTAATGTGAAATACAATGGGAACACAGATTAGACACATTTTTGCAAAGTATAGAGTACTAGGTATTTAATATATTTCTTAGCGTGGATTTTTTTAATGCAACAGAAAATGCAACATTGAAGATAAAATATTTTATTCACTTTAATCTTTATTATCTTTTTAGCTTGTTAAATTCATATGTATATTAATATGTGTCAATTAAAATTGCTGTGATAAATCCCTCACCACGCAATTTATTCATCTTTTAAAGCCCACTATATTTTACGTGTCTGCATTATTTAAAGTATAAACAATGTTAGTTGCTGAGTTTGAATGTATCATCATTTATCTGACTAATCAGGTAATACCAAATCGTCCCTTCTGAACTCTTCATAGACAGGATTAATACATTCACCACTGATCTCCCTCAACACCATCCATTCCAGAACAGAAGGCATTGCCAAGAGTCGGTTAGTAGAGTGCACTTGTGGTAGGGAGAAGAATGAGAAACCCTGAAGATACTTTCATCCTACTCCCCACAACCTATGAATGTTGCCTTACAGGGCAAAGGTGCTCTGCAGAAATAATTAAGAACCTTGTGATGGGGAGAGTATCTTCAATATTCATGTGGATTCATTATAATGTTAAGGACCCTTATAGAGAAAAAAGGAGGCAGGTAATTCAAATGGAGATGTGATGAATAAAGAGGAGGGAGGGATGGAGAGAGAGAGAGGGAGAAACAGAGAGAGAAATTTCAAGATTCTATACTGCTGCCCGGCTGGTGTAGCTCAGTGGATTGAGCGCGGGCTGGGAACCAGAGGGTCCCGGTTCGATTCCCAATCGGGGCACATGCCTGGGTTGCGGGCCAGGTCCCCAGTGAGGGCCATGTGAGAGGCAACCATACATTGTTCTTCCTCCCTCCCTTCTCCTCTCTCTGAAAATAAATAAATAAAATCTTTAAAAAAAAAA
>PVJI01009661.1:0-47032 GCA_004026765.1 Micronycteris hirsuta | reverse complement strand
GCAGGTTAGCTACATGGTGGCTCTTGATTTTAGCCCAGCGAGAGCTCAGTCTCCAAAGCAATAAGCAAATAAATCTGTATTGTTGAAGCCACTAATTTTGTGGTGATTTGTTAAAGCAGTAAGAAATACATATAGTAGTGGTAAGAGATATGCCTTTTAAAGTGATGCTACTACCTTATCTAGACATTTAGAAAAGTCATTTAAAGTTTCTGAGCATTGCTTTCGTATCTGTAAAATGGTTTAGTAATAACAGTGTTTACTTTTCTAAGAGTATGCTTAGCCTCAAATGAAATAATATATATCTAATACTTAGCACAATGCCTGAAATAATATGCTCACAAAATAGTTATGTTTTCGTGGATATGTTTCCAAATAGTCAAAATCATTCCCTCTCTCCTGTCATCATGGGGGGGGGCAGGTAAGAAATGGGATTACAGGCTACAGCCATAGGTAGAGGCAAGGCTGTGTACGTCATGTGACCAAGAATTTTGGGATAAGGCAATCTCGACTTCAGATGGTGGGCATACAATGTAATACACAGATGATGTATCACAGAATTGCGTACTTGAAACCTATATAATTGTATTAATCAAAGTCACCACAATAACTTTTATATAAAAAAAAGAAAGTAGACAACTCTGGTTTTGAATTCCAGATTCTTCACTTGCCAATTGAACAACCTTGCACAAAAGTGAGCAATCTTCTCCAATACTCAGTTTCTTAACTGGTAATTTATATAAAATGAAGATTTCTCATAGATTTGCTATGTTGTTCATTCAAGGTGTCTAATACAACTTGAGACACAAGTGATATGTTAAGTGTGAATTTTCATACTTTCTATTCCTATTCAGCCTTAATAATTTGAATATCCTAAAACATGTAACCACGACATGGTGCACTTACGTACCATAGATGAATATACGGCAGCCCAGAGAAACTAAGTCAATGCTTGATTTGATCCTAGGATTTCTGTTTTCAAGCCAAGGTTCCTGACTTCCCCCAAATCACATTTGACTAGAATATTAACCAATCATCTGAAGAATTAAGCAAATCAGGTAACAAATACTCTTGAGCATTGCTGACTTTCACCTCCAGCTAACAAGTAGGGAGTTTCTGACACTAAAATAACATAAACAATTATATAATATGATTCTAACACATACATTTTAAATTGTCAATTTTACAAGAAATATTTTAAAGATATAAATAAAACAATAGGGCAATCTAAAATAGCATATGCAATGCCAAGCAAAGTCCTAGTTTATGAAGACAATTATTTATTTTCTAATTCTGAAAGCTAGCACTATTGTTAAATATGCATTAAATGCAAATCCACTGTTCTGAGTTCTCCTGCCGCTACATTTGTTTCAAGTTGACAACCTCAAAAGTTAATCACAGACGTAGATTTGGCAGGCATCCCAGCACAGAAAAAAGGATGTATGGATTAAAACTACTTTGCATTCTAGTCACAAACAGCACACTAGCAACATGACAACTAAGAATTTTACATCAGAAAGAATCCATTGTTCTCTGATATGCATCAAATGCTTGTGATTAAGTCCCAAGTATACCTTGACCACTTGTCAGGGATTTCATCTGAAACTTAGAACAATTAAAGTTTGGGGCAATGTAGGAAGTCAAATAAAATACAGACAAAATTTGTAAATATTTGTTAAAAACATACCTTTGATAGTAGAAAATTTATGTGTTTAAAGTTGAAGAGCTTGGTTTCATGAGTTATGGACTAACCTTTATACAAACTACATTTTAGCTGCACGTCAAGAAAATCAATGAAGAGCTACATTATTATTCAAATACTCTCAGAAATTAGTTTCTTCCATACTGAATTTTAATACTGAAAGTAATTTTAAACACTCATACTTAGGAAAAACATGGACTATAGATCTCTTATAGTAAATTATATAATTTTGAAAAAGGCATAATGACATTAAACAGCCTCCCACACAGAAATATTTATTTTGCTTCCCAATACATCAATAGAATATTAAGTACAATCAGGTAGCCTCATATGAAAACCTGCTTTTTACATATCAATATCAGTATATTATCGGTATGTCATACATATTCTGTGTATTGCAATAAACAGAAGACCATTTAGGCATTCTGTGTACAAATTCAATATGTTTACCTTGCATAAGACTGTGTATTGCATTGCAGTGTCTCATTTTAATTCTGTTAAGGTCGCCCATGCCGCAGTTGTCTGTCCCTGATTACATGCAGGCTGCACAGCCAAGTTTTCTGGCAATAACAATGAGATGCTGGGAAGATTAAGTACAATGACAAAAACGAAGTGACCTCAAATATGACTCAAAATCATTTAGATTGAAGGTCTGCTTGGGAAATATGAATCACTATGTTTGATTTTCACTGAAAAGAGCGGGCCAGGCCTCATTAAATAATCTGATAAGTAAGTATGTTTCACATACATAATTTTTTTAGCTGAATTATAATTTCAACATTATTTTTCAATAACAAGATGATTGGGAGTGGGAGGCTTGCCCTATTTTTTTTCCGAAGGAAGTATACAGGGCTCAAATGGTGTGTCCATTTCAATGTCCATAATGTGAACCATAAACTAGAAAATGTATTTTTATTCATAGCTCTTCCTTTCAGAAGAAACAAGCTTGAAAGGAACCTACATTCACATATTCCACAATTGAGGACATACTTATAAAACTAAAAATAGACTAATAAAATAATATGATGAGATGATGTATTGGTACTATTTCATGTTTAAAAATTATTTCCATATATGAGATTTTGGCTATAATTAGAACATCTTGTTGAAACTGTCTGCTTATGGGGCTTCTCCAAAGGAGGCTCAGTGTTCCTTGACAGTGTTTTATTCATCTCTACAAATCTGATTTATATTACAGTGCTTATCAGAACAACTGGAAAGCAGGTGATTCTCCAATGATGCCTTCAATAAATACATAAATAAACTCACCTTATCCAGAAATGGAAAATATAAAGTAATACTTACCCCAGACTGGCTGTGGTCAATTAAAAATACCAGAACTCAAGAAGAAAATGAGAACCTGTCATAGTTAAACACTGCTATAGGCCGAATGTTTGTGTCCTCCCAGTCCCCTATTCCTAAGGGAAATCCAAACCCCCCATGTCATGATAGTGGGACTTGATTAGAACATTGGGTGGGGGGATCTCTGACAAAGGTGGTTAGTGACCTATGAAAGAGACTCCAGTAAGTGCTCCCACCCCTTCCACCACATGAGGACACAATAAGAGGGGCTCTCCTTGAACCAGGAAGCGGGTCTGAACCTGACACAGAGTCTGTTGGTACCTCAATCTTGAATCTCCAAGAGACTTCAAGAGAACTTCCATTCTGAGCATTTAATCTCAAACTTAAAATGCTTTTACACCTTCTTCTCCAGCCTTCTCCTCTTCTGAAATGAACCCTAACCATCTCCAGATAACCAAATCGTCTTTTTGCCTTTGACAAGTTGTTAGAAAAGAGCCCAAACCTTGCTTTCTTCCAGGCATCATGTAGGTCTGCTCTCCACCACCATCGCCATGCTTCCAGGACACACCCATGCTGTGCTAACGCTTCCCAAGCTCTCAACATTCTCATCAAACACATTCCTTGACTTTAACATTCTCAATGACTGAAGATAGAAACTGGCTTAGTTTATTCTCCACCTGTCCTCATCCCTGCAATTATTTACAAGTCGATAAAAAATATTGACTACCATTCCTGGCTGGTGTACCTCAGCGGATTGAGCGTGGGCTGCGAACCAAAGGGTCGCTGGTTCGATTCCCAGTCAGGGCACATGCCTGGGTTGCAGGCCAGGTCCCCAGTGGGGGCCACGTGAGAGGCAACCACACACTGATGTTTCTCTTGCTCTCTTTCTCCCTCCCTTCCCTTCTGTCTAAAAATAAATAAATAAAATATTTTAAAAAATATTGACTACCATTGAATTTACTCGATTTTATCTTCACACCATTTGCCCAAAAGCATTATCAACTAGCTCAAAACTCTTTCTCAAGGTTTTGCATAAACCTGCAGATATACTCCACAAATCAGTCTCACTGGGCTCAATCTCTCACCCCAATACACACCAACTCACACTCCAAGTACACCTAGTTTGTCAGCCACACCTACCAGAAGTGCATTCTTAGCCCTGGAAGTGTGGCAACACTTCCATTAATTTTCCTTTAAAATGCACCTCCAGCCCAGCTGGTGTAGCTCAGTGGATTGAGCGCAGGCTGGGAACCAGAGGGTCCCGGTTCAATTCCCAGTTGGGGCACATGCCTGGGTTGCGGGCCAGGTCCCCAGTGAGGACCATGTGAGAGGCAACCATACATTGCTCTTTCTCCTTCCCTTCTCCTCTCTCTGAAAATAAATAAATAAAATCTTTAAAAAAAAATGCACCTCCACCTGGGGAATAAAATATATCAGTTTGATTCTAAGTAAAATTAACACACTTCAGGTGCAGTAAGATTCATCTTTAATAACAGAGATTTCAGTATTTAAAAAGATAGAAATTAAATTCTTGCAGTTAGTCACAATATATTAAAGAACATTTATTATAATAATATTAATATTATAGTGGGACACTCCATATCTTGTACATGTCCTCTCTGACACAGAAAGATTGCCACTCTTGGAGAGACAGAACATATTAAAACAGCTCTACTCCTTAATTTTTAAATCTCTTTCCCTTCAAAAATACTATAGTGGATGTTAATATATAATAATGGAAACAAACTGGCACATTTAAAATAAATACATGTGAAATTTTGGCCTAAAACTATTTTATTTCCTAAAATAAAGTGTTTCAAGATTTTTCTACTTAATTTGAAAAGTGTATTTAGATCAAGATGCAAGCCATGCTTCTTGTTAGCTGTGAATAAATTAAACAAGCCCCTTATCCATTTAAGGACTTTTTTTAAATTTTCACTTGAAAAATAAGAATGCTGATAAAAATAATTTGTAAGTCCTTCTCTTATAAATAAATATTTCAAGTTTCTCTGTTTTTACAGGTGTTCTTGAAAAATGCAAAACCTAACCATCTTCTTGGCTCCAGGGGCGAAGTGCATGAGCAAAAGCAGGGTTCTAAGCAGAGTGAGGTGGTGTAATCTAGAGATTGACAAGGTGGGTGGCAGAGCAGAATGGGTTGATTTTCTAGTTCTTCCTCAGTCAGAGGCTCATTTTCACTGTATTATTTCAACCGAATTCTCAGCACTTGGTGCACACTCTTATAATCAAATTGCATTAAAGGTTGATACCATCTTTTGTCACAGATGGAAATATCACGTATTCTTTGTATTATTTCTTTGGGAATAAGTGTATTAATACTGATGCTAGATGGTAAATCCCTTGAGAAAATAATCCAGGACTTATAACTCTTTTTATGACCCATGGATTCAATGACTTCACAAAGTCACTGACAAATACATTAGACAAATATAAATGAATAAGTGAAATAGATACCAAAATCCTCAAAAGACAATTGTAAATTTTCTGGTTTATTAGTCATCACTTTAAATTTATCATGTCTTTCTTGTTGCTATTGTAATTTTTTTTTCCCTACTGCCTCTTTCTGATGTTTCATCGTTAATGGGCAAAATGCCATCGATTTCTGCCTTGGCTGGTTTGGCTCAGTGGATTGGGCACTGTCCTGTGAATCAAAACATCTCTGGTTAGATTCCCAGTCAAGGCACGTGCCTGGGTTGCAGGCTAGGTCCCTGGTGGGTGGGTGTGCAAGAGGCAACTGATCAATGTATCTCTTGCACATAATGTTTCTCTTTCTCTCTTTCTCCCTCCCTCCCCCTCTCTCTAAAAATAAATAAGTAAAATCTCTACAGAAAAACAACGCCATAGACATATGGCCCACAGACATATGAAAAGATGTTCCATCTCTAGCCATCAGAGAGATGCAAATTAAAACCACAGTGAGGTATCACCTCACACCCGTCAGAATGGTCATCATTAATAAATTAACAAAGAACAAGTGCTGAAGGAGTTGTGAAGAAAAGGGAACCCTAGTACACTATTGGTGGGAATGCAGACTGGTGCAACCACTGTAGAAAACAGTATGGATTTCCCTTTAAAAACTAAAAATGGAACTGCCTTTTGACATAGCAATTCTGCTGCTGGGAAATATAAACAAAGAATCCCGAATCACCAGTTCAAAACAACTTAGCAATCTTATGTTCATAGAAGCACTATTTACAATAATGAAGTGCTGGAAAGAACCTAAGTACCCATCAGTAAATGAGCAGACTGAAAAACTGTGGTACATTTACACAACGGAATACTATGCGGCAGAAAAAAAGAAGGAACTTTTACCTTCTGTGACAGCATGGATGGAACTGGAGAACATTATGCTAGGTGAAATAAGCCAGATAGTGAGAGACAAATACCCTATGATCTCACCTATAGGAGGACACTAATGAACAAAATAGAACCACAGGCATGGAAGCATGGAAACATGGAACAGACTGACAGTCTGTGACAAGAGAAGAGGGGGGAGGGAGAGGGATAAAAGTGGTAGGAAGGGGCAGGGACGAGCCAAAGAACACGTACGAATGACCCGGGGACATAGACAACCATGTGGGAATTGGCTGTGGAAGTCGGGGGTGGGATCGGCGGAGGAGGGCAAAGGGGGAAAAATTGGGACAACTGTAATAGAATAACAATAAAAAAATTTAACAATGCTTTGCAGTGGTTGCAGGATACATTATATGTGCTATACAATATTCTTTAGACACAGAGCAGTCACAATGAATTAACTTGTGGGTATTACCTAATGCTTTTAGAATCAAAATACCTGAGGTAATATTTATGTAGCTAGTGCCCTTTGAAAAGTCATTCCATATTTTTATGACCAAAATGGGTCAGATAAGACATTGAAATAACACAGATAGGCAGGATGAGCACATAACTAACTAAAGCATACACACAAAAATGCACTTCTGGATCTGGGGCTATTACAAGTGCGTGCTATTTTCTCTGAAAATGTATAAAAGAAGTTATTGAGGATAGTTGTAAATATTATTTATTCATAAGCACACACATTTAATTAATTTTTAATTATGTAATTTCAAAGAGCTTGGAGGCAACTTTGATTACTTAATTTAAATTTTCACCAAAACCGTTCCCATCAGATGAAAGTGTATGACGTGGAGCGGTGAACACTCAGTACAGCGCACAGACGCTGCGTTGTCTGAAACCTGTCTAATTTTGTAAACCAGTGTCACCCTCACAAGTGCAATTTTAAAAAAGAGTAAACATTCTGTAATCTTATCAGTATAATATGCTCATTTATAACAGCCCTTATGAAAGCCAGGTGTGTATTACACTGAACTCAAATGCCTTTTGTTATAGTTTAATTATCTATTCTAAATATAAATAGCAACATAAGAACATCACCTATTTTTTCAACAACTACGTATTGAGCATCAGTGGGTCTCATAACATAAACTTTGTCTGTAAGCTTAGAATCTGATTTAAAGACTCAATTAGTGAAATTAAAAGACTCAAAAAACCTAGGACTATATGAGATCATAAACGAGTAGAACTAATATACATTCTAGCGTTTTATAGAGACAGAGAAAGGTGGCTTGGAATGAGTAAGTCAAGATTCAAAAATGAAGCAGGTCTGGAACTTCATGATATAGGTTAAACTGAGGTAAGGGGAAAGATTTTAAAAATGACACCTGGTAAAGTGTCTAAAAAGCTCCCTCTAGTCTACATGGACTCTGGGCCGTACCCCTATTACTGGCTAGCTACTGTTTCGCAAACATAAAGGACAGAGATTGAAGAAAGAGGCGGCCCTCTCCAGATTGGTAGGTGGCAGGTTTAATAAGCAAAGGATCTTACAAAAGAGACTTCCCTTGGGTAGTCACAAGATGAGTAGATCCCTGCACCCACCTGCCAGAATCTCAAAAGTTTATACAGAGGCCTTAACTACATCCAGTCACGTCCAGTCACTTATGTCATCTAGATGCTCTCAACACCTTCCTCTCTCAAGCTGTCATCCTTGAAAACATCTCTCCTGTAGGAATGGTGGGCAGAGCACCATTCTAAGGACAAGGGAGGATGTAAGGAGCTTCTGATCACCCGGGTCCAGCTAGCAAGTCAACTAGTGGTCACACCCTCTGATGAGCTCCTCCAGCACTGGCATTCCGTGTGGTCTATTCCCACAGAATGATCAATGCACGGTGGTCCACACTACTGAGTAAGGCTCCACCACAGCTCCCACTGGCTCCGGTTGCACTCAAAGGATTACCAGTTCCTCCCTCACGACCTGGCTGGCGGTGTTACCCGCATTATCTATACAATTGGATTTCCTAGTTGAGGTATTAGTGATTTTCAATACACACACACACACCACGGCAGTTCAGTGACAATGTATTGTCCTCCACCTGCATCGTAATAAAGGAATCATAGGAGCCCTGTCTAAATCATCGCACATGCAGTGGTCAGTGACGACTCAGGGGAAGAGCACAAATTGGGTTCTCAGTGGCCAACTAGACTTCCTTATCTTCGCTCCCTTATATAGTCAATCATTCTGGTGCTCCTGTACTCACAGTTAGGAAACAAAGACAATACCCATTCTGCTCTAAAACCTGTCCATGGTGGTTTAGTAGAGAACATGGTAGTAGGTATGGTACAGGCTGGCCAAGTGCCTTCTGGGACCTGCCCAGAATTAGAACACAAGGAAGGAAAAGGTAACCCTCTAAGAGACACCTGACAATCTTCTGTTTTTACCCTTCCCAACAATTAGTTGCATTCTTCCCTTTGCTGGAGAATGGTAAACTATACTTACAGCAGATGTATTCTTTATTTTTTTCTAACGATCACTTATTATATACTCCTTAATTTGAGTCATTAGTTATTGATATTAAAAAAAAACAGTTGTTATGAAAACAGTCCCTTTTTTCAAGTGCCTGGATTTTGATGCTAAAATCCTAGCATTCAAGGCTATTCATTCTACCATGCTCTATGTAAAAGTGCTGTTTGGGAATCAAAGCTGATAGTGACTTCTTGGTTCTCCACTCTTGCAGTACCTGTCAAAGGATAGATGGCTCAGCTCACTGGGCAGAGAGTCACAGGCATCAGGTGGAGAACACTACAAGGTGATAAAGACTCAATGTGTACACATGTAAGAAAGAAATGAAAACACCGGGACAGAAAATTGTGTATACAGTGATTTGTATGTTTACAGAAAATAAAAGGACTGATGTACATTTGAGTTAAGGAAGAAGAAGAGTGGAGAGAAAAAAACAATAGAAGTCCATGAGAGGGAGACTGAATTTTGCACTGAATTAAGGAATTAAAGAGTTCTAAGTTGGTCAAGTAACAAACTGAGTAATTAATTACCCTTAATTCCTCATTCTGCCTCACTGTGAAGTCCTGCACCATGATGGTAAACACCTGACTCAGAGGAAGGCGGAGCCCAGATACCGTAAAGGCCCAAAATGCCCAACTTTCCAGCTGCCAGCTGCCAGCTGCCCTTGGCAAAGTGTGGGAAAACTAAGTAGAATGTAATCAGAGGTGCAGTGACAGCTTTCCAAAACCAGTAACTCCCTCAAAGTGAGCATTCTGACGTCTTACCAGAGCACTGTTTTTCATAAAGCGAAATTCTCTTTGGAAGCCTTTCAGAAAAGCTTGGTTAATGAATTATCAAAAATTGGGTAATTATAACTTGGCTTCATCATCATATTAAGAATGGCAGCTTATATTAGTTGAACACTTACTATGTAAGTAGCACTATTATTACCCCAATTGTACAGATAAGAAAATTAAGAAATAGAGAGTGAATCACTTGTTCAGTATAGCAAGTGGGCGATGAGCAGGATTTGAATTCAGAACTGCTAGATCCCAGAGTCCATGCTCTGAACCATCACACAGCCTGTCACAGAAGGTCATTGTGTAGGCTCAAAGTGTTTGCATGCCCACAAACAAAATTAAAACTTTTTGCAAGTAAAATAATCAAAAATTAGCCTTGACAATAAGGGAATGTGAAGATATTTGGATATCTAGTTTGTGAGCGGAGATCTAGGCTTCACTGAGTGTGTGAAATAATGTTGAGCATAAAGCAGATGTTGAATTATTTGCTGAAGACATTACTGGGGTCTCAGAATCCAAATTTATTCATACGAAAACCACCACTAACTTGTGCACAAGAAAGATTCCTCCCCAGCACTAAGCAGCCACTGGCCTCGATGCCTGGACCTGCACTGGGCTGGCAGGACTCCATTTAGTATCCAACCACTCAGCCAGAAGGCTTCAACAAGCAGCCATGTGATGTGAATTTTGAACACTTTAGAAACAATTTTGACCGGTATCACCAAACCATAAGGACTAAGAAAAAAAAAATCAAAGGAACCCTTAAAAATGGGACCATTCAATACCGATTACAGAAAAACGGAAAGTTCCTTCCAAATTACTTTTTATTTCCATAAAACCATAAACTAATCAATGATAAAGTTAACAGAAAGTATCCAAGTTGAACACTATTACTTTGCTGTAAATAAGTGAACTCAGTTGTCATAAATACCTGCAAATATAGAAATGTTTTCTATGAAAAACATTATTATCATATCTCACAAAAACTCTTTACACAAATGAATTTGTTCTCTATCATCAGAAAAGGAAGCTGATTATCTACTTAGTAATCCTCCAAAAGGACATGGCAATAAACCACTGAGATACAAGAGAATTTGTATATCTGCAATTTGATGACCCAATCCTTATTGCAGTATTACAAATATGTTAAACAAATTGTTCAGCAGCTTTTAAACAAGAAATGTTAAAAGTCAGTTGTGCCGTTCAATGTAAAACGGAGTATCACAAACACTGTTAGAAACTCAGCAGCTTCATCTCTTCAGTAACAAATTGGGGAAATGAAAATGAAGAATTCAAGCCTGTGCATGCATTTCCATCACAACCCCTGAGCCGGAAGCGAAGCGACCATGTTCCAAATGCCGATTTTATCTATATCCAGGGAATACGCTTTGATGGAAAACATCATAAATTATGAGTGTTTGTGCACTGGGAGTGTGTTTAAAAAAGGAAGGTGGCAGAGCTGTTTAGCTGTTCATTTTGGGTAGCAGAGAGACAACAGATATTGTTTTGTAGTCTTGAGAAATTAAACACCGGCTAATTAGTCTTCAGTTATTCAAAGTATGAATAAGAAGTCCAATATTTTATCATGGGGTACATTTTCTTCTTAGAGGGAAAAAGCAGCAAAGAACAAGTCATTTAAAATATAAATGAATTTCAACATTAATGAAACAAATAGAGCAAACATTGTGACAAAACATGGAATGATGGGATGGCTTTCTAAAGTTTCTATGTACATTGTATATACACACACACACACACTTCTACACACATGAATAGATACATATGTTTATATATTTGGCCATTTGAAAAAAAGCACAGCATGTGTGAGAGTACCTGGCATAAAACACCAAAAACAAAAACAAATGAAATGGCTATCTAAGACACAGTGATGACAGTGGAAACACCGTTTTACACTCCAGGGACCTGAGTCTCTATCCTGCCTTTAATTCACTGTGGAGTCTCAGGAAGAAACCACCTGGCAGCCAGGAACTGCTGTAATTCACATTTGGTCTAGGCATGCATTAGTTAGCACCCTGATTAGTGTGTCTGCGCATTTCAATATTTAACCTGTCTCAGTAGCCAATTTCAAATCAATACGCCTCATTTTTTATTTCGACTTCTCTCCCTAAAGAAGACCCGGTCTCCATTTCTATTTTTCATGCAACTCTTCCAGAAATCAAATAAATATTTTTTCTTGGCCTCCTTAAACTTGAGAAAATTATCCCCCTGTCTGGTTTGGGGGAAAAAAAGCAATTAAATATACACTGTTTCCTTCAAAAATTAGCTGTTTTTGCACTATAAACTTCTAAAGGGCTTGTTAGGTTCACGCAATTTTTTTTAATCCAAATCTTTTCCCTATCCTTGCCCTACTTTCACTACAGTCCCGAATACTGTAGAGTGGGGAGGCACACAGGCCTTCACATTCAAAATAAGCCTTCATTCAGACCCCACTCTGGGTACTTCATAGTTATGTGACCTCAAGTAAACTGCTTTCTCTCTCCATCTCTTAATTTGTTATTTATATTTTTAAGAAAGACAGTAAAATGTGTATAAATATAGACATTAAATAAGATCACGTATTTCTTTTTTTTTTTTTTTTTGAAATTTTCTGCCCATTTATTTGTCACTCTCTACTCCAGGCAAGCACTAAATCCATACAATCTTTTTTAAAATCATTATTCCAGTTTTATAGAGAATGACGTGGTAGAGACAAGTTAAGTAACTTGTCCAAGATCTCAAAGCTAATAAATAATGAAGAACAGGGTTAAACACTAAATGATGATAGCTACACCATTTTTGTTTTTCTTATCCCCTCTTTTATATAACCTCCTAATTCTCAACCCATTGTCTCTTGCTTCTCCTCCATCAGAGATGCTGAGGGATCCCTGAGTGGAAGGAAGCAGTACATCAGTCTCTGTCACCGGAAAATTTGTCCTGTTGCCAGTCCTGGGGAGGTACGAGGCCAGCTTGGTTCTTGGTGTAGGTTAATGGCCTTTGCCTTCTCTCTTCCCAGGCAGACTTGGGAAGGGCCCCAGGCCCTGTTCTCACCTGGCCTCTCTTCCGGGCTTGGGTGGAAATGGTGATGGAGGTGGTGTAAACTGCTTTCTCTCTCCAACTCTTAATTTGTTATTTATATTTTTAAGAAAGACAGTAAAGTGTGTATAAATATAGACATTAAATAAGATCAAGTATTTCTTAGGAGACTAGCCAGAACATGGCCTGGTCACAAAGGAAGCTCGTATTCTCACCTTCCATTCTTAAATGTAACTATGCTCCATGTTTCATCCTGTCATGGATGGTGGCCTGGCAGGGAAAGGTGACTCTGCGGCCTCTCAGCCTGGGTTCCAATCCTACCTCCGCCCCTGAGCAGCTTTGTGAATGTGACAATTCATTTAAACACTTCAAAATCTCTTTGTATCGCCTTCTGTAAAACAGAATCAAGGTCATAAGGAAGACTGAAGGACAAAATCAGATCACACACAGAGCATGTAAATATGGTATACTCTAAGTGCTCCATAAATACTGACTTTTGATATTGTTTACATTCTTTGCCAAAAAGGGCCCATTCAACATACCTACGGCAGTCACATTGGCCTACATATTACGCACTTATTGCCGTTCCTCATTCCTCCTTACTAAAGGAACATTGAATTTAGCCAATCGTGTGCCTCAAGGGAGGCTGATCTCCACCTCAGCAACAGAAAAGAGTTGATCAGTCAAGGGAAATTTTGGTAATGTCATCCTCACCACTGATTGGTTTAGGGGCTTTTAGATGAAACAATTCTAGCCAATGAAATTTGAGGGAAGTCTGCTGGATGACACACAGGGCACTTTTTCCCTTTATTTTTAAAATGAGGCCAGTAAAATAAATATGTATTTATCTTTCTTAATTTCAGATTCTATGGTGTAAGGACGTGATACATGAACCTGTTGCAGCCATATTTCTTCCAGGAAGTCAATAAAACAAAACAAAACAAAAAAACAAACAAACCCAGAACTGAGGAGAAATATGAAATCCAAACCTTCCTCCAGATTGCTTCTTCCATTATATAACAGATTTTTATTTTTAGGTAATTTTCCATTTGTTTTTCTTTTCTTTGCCCTGAGAAGCACCCCATATAGATGTAATTTCATTATGAAAGTATTCAGAAACTCAACCACACACTGATGACTTACTGAATTATTAATAATTATAGTGTTTCATATGAGAGGAGCCACTTAAAAATACAGCTTATATTTAAATATTAATGTTGTACAGTCCTTAATGAATTACACTAACCTGAACAATCAAACTGCCCCACTTTGCAGCCACTCTGAACCCACTGTCTCCCAATCCTGATAGTCTCTGTGCTCATTAATCTTTTAAGTCACTAAAGATTTATTCCTTTACTAATTGGTAGTCACTTGCCTAAAGTTGGGGCCATTCAAAAAAAAAAAAAAAAAAGGCCCAAAAGAATGGTAAAAACCTGCAAAGGCAACTATTCCTAATGCTTGCTTTCTTCAGCAAGTTCTTGCTACTTCAAAGGAACCATGTTTTTAGTCGATGAAATTTGTTTCAGAACTGAATATTAACTGAATTTGCATTTCAAGTCCATACTTATTAGATGCTATTTAACTTGTATGCAGTTCGGATTCTGCATCTGTAATGTAACAGCTCAGAACGCCCATGGATGCTGTGAGTGTAAAAATGAAGAAAACTACATGAAAGACCTGCAAGGGACTGACATTTTCATCAGACAAAGAAGGCTCTCTCCTTCACCAAACCCTCACCACTGAGCCCTCCTCTCATCTAGGCCCTGACACTGCCCTACAAACACTTGAACAAAACACTAACACAATTTTAACAGCCAAAATTTTTTTCTGTTTCTTCCAGTTAGTACCTGAAGTTAAGATCCTATCTCCCAGTCCCTTCCTGCTTTTTGTCACTTTTCACTTCCCTGACGCTACTGAGCTCCTTCTCACCCTCTGCCCAGCTGCCCTATTCTCCCTTTAAAAGGCCCAGTCACCTCTGTGCAAATGGAAGTTCAGTTCAGTTTGAACTGGTTCTTTACCCTGCTGAATACAATAATATACAACATTCCCAATATAGTATATTGCTGATTAAAAGCTGCCCTTACCACTTTAACTAGGGTCTGGCTTTGTTTATCTTTGACACTCCCTTCATTCAATTAACTCATCAAATACAGCCAGACACAGCTTATTGGAGGAAATGAGGCTGCCTGTAATCAAATCCTTCTGTTTTACTGGGTGTCTCCTTCTCCCCTTGTTTGCATATAACTGTGTAAGACTCCCACCACCAACTCTGACCCCCACCCACTTCCTCATCCCCTTTAGCTGATAAATTATTCTCCTTGAAACACAAGAGTGATAGATCTTTACTTAGTTTTACTTTTCCTCCTCCGTCTCAATTCCCTGCAGGACTTTCTGCTCAGTGAAAAGTCTTTCAGAGTCACAATTAGCCCTGTTTGGAGTCACAATTAGTTAAAGACTCTTGACACTTCTTAGACAATTTCTCTTCTCCCATCACACATCCACAGCCACCTACATCACCTGAGATCTGAGACTTCTAAATGAGGCATGGAGTGAGAGGCATCCAAAGAGGAAGAGACAAGTGAGAGTTAACTAGTAAATAGGTCCCCTTCTCCACCACAGTCAAGAAATTTAATCCTTTGATTTTCCTGGCATGAAAAAGTACAATCTACTTAAAGAAGTCACCATTCGCCAAACAAGCTCTGTATTAAGCACATTGTATAGAGCACATTGTGTAAAGGAGGGTATTTTTAATAAAATGTTTCATTACAGTAGAAATGGAACAGGTACTTGAAAGAGAAATGCATTAGCAACTTAGGGTGCTTCATAATTGCTCAGAATTCTGTACTAGCTATTATTGTAATACGATGACAATACTAAAGTTGAATATTTCACATAGAAATATGGCTGTGACAGTTTTCCGTAGAGCATAGAGAATAGCATAATATCGTTTAATAACCTATGCTGAGTTTTGTTTCTAAATTGCAGACCACATGCAATCTCTGCAGAGGTAAAATGCATGAGCATGGGCCTTGTGAGGGACTCTGAAATAAAATGACTCACATGGATAATCAATTAAAGTGATTATCAATGACGTGAAATCTGAGGGGGGGAAATGAAAGTTAAAATGGCTGAATCAGAGGCAGTAGTAATATCTTTAATTTCAAACTGTGTTTCAAGTTAAAAGTGGCATTCTCAATAATGGTAACATTAGTGGAATAATGGTAGGCAGACAAATAAATAAATGATAAAGAGATTCTGTATTATCTAAAAATGCATTCTGCCCAATTAACACTGTTATTACTGAAGTCAGACCTGGAGAACATCATCAAATAATGACTAAACATAGCTAGCTGCCAGCCAAGAATGTTTTGAGGTTAAATTGAATTTTACTAAAAAAAAAAAAAAAGAGAGAGAGACAAAATCGAAGTACCTATGAAAAAATGAGGTAAAATACTCCTTACTTATTTCTCTATTCATACATTTAGAACTGGCTCCCAATAATCATTGATTGAATAATCAACTTTTAATTAACCCCAGGATTACCCTGATTTTGAGGACTTTAAATACTTACTCTATTGACAAACCAGACATTCACTAGTGGCAAAATCTAATCTGTTTAACGTTATTACCATCAATATATCTCTCCCTCATATATCTCTATACATTGAAGACTTTGAAACCTCAACTATGTAACCATCACCTATGCCTCAGATAAGGCTTTGAAACAACAAATTTAAAAGCAAGAGTTAAAAGTCTGTTTTATTACCTACCAATTTTTTTTTACAGTATTGGAAACAATGGAGATATCTTTGCTATTCCTCCTCAATTAAATAATCACTGTGATTTGATTATTTGATAGATAATTCATATATTTTTGAAGACCTATCACATGCAAGGCAGTGAAATAAACAAAATGTTTAAACTAAATACCCAAACAAAATATTTACCCAAAGATGAGAGTAAATATATTTTTAAATAGTCAGCCATTTGTTTTTCTCCTGCTGGTTAATATTGAAATATTCATTCAACACATATTTGCTAAATATCTATTATGTTCCTGGAATACACGTATGAATGTACAGTGAACACTTTAATCAGGTACATTCTATTGAATGTAACACATTCTCATTCTCGTGGAGTTCACACGGAAGATTATAATACAGTGAAGTCTGACATGCAGAATTCAGTATATTACCATCTTCCATCGGATCTCCAATGCCTTGCACATTGACTGGTAAGTAGTAGGCGATTACTGTATATCTGTTGAAAGAAAGATGTCTTCAGTGATGAGATACTTGAACTGAGTCTTGAAGAAAAATAACAGCAGTTGTCCAGGCAAAGAAAGGCCAGAGAAAAAGAAGATACACAGGCTGTGTAGACACAAGGTCCGAGTCTGGGAATATCAGAAACGGCCCAAAGTGACAGGCATGAGATGGCAACGGCAGGATTGTGCAAACAAATGAAAGCCAAACGTCTTAAAAGCCCTAGGTCAGAAACTCCAAATCATTCAAATAAAAGGTATACCTCTAATTAAAACTAGGACGCGCCCATAAACACAGTCCAAAGGTAACTTTGAGGAACACAATGACATAAAATATGCCCTGCACTACAAAGTTATTTTTGAGAATTGCTCCATAGGTAAGAGTAAAACATATTTAGGTAAAAACAGAGAAATCACAATAAAATGTGATGTATCTAGAATAAAATATTTATACCTCATCTTGGTCCTACCATTTTTTATGTTTTTCTTTCTGGGAAAGTTATTTTGCCTCTTAGAGGCTCAGGAATAGCCTCTACCTTTCAGGATAATTGTGGGACTACAAGTATAGGTGTTTGATCAAAGTAAATAAATTAAAAAAAAATAGTTAAATATCATTGACCACGGCTTTGACAAAGTATATGGCATATACATCCTGATATATTTTAATCTTCGCATAATCAACATTTAGCATTTCTTTTATGGATGACACAAAGATATCAGTTTGTTATAAAAATGCAACTGCTCCAGTCAGAAAATATGTTCAATATTTGTGATTGTTAAACAATACTATTCAGAGAGAAATTACGTAGGGTGATAAAAATAAAAAATCATCGGCAAGACCAGTATTATTGTTATGAGAAACTGGTTGGGTATGGACAAGTTACAATAATAGAAAAGCTGTCCACAAACTCTCACATGCAGAGGACAAAGTGCAAGTGTGCTAATTTTCTTAAATTGGGACCTACTCTCTTATCCTACAAGGTAGGTCTTAGCCATGTTACACTGGATTATAACTACTGACACTGGTGTGTGTGCAAAAAAAAAATGTGCAGTAAAAAGTTTCCCAGTTTAGCCCTGGCTCGGTGGCTTAGTTGGTTTGAGCGCAGTCCCATACACCAAAAGGTGTGCACCGAAAAGTCGAGGATTCCATCCTTGGTAGGGGGACTTAGGGGAGGCAAACAATCAATGTTTCCTCTCACATCCATGATTCTGTTTCTCTGTGTGTCTTTGTTTCTGTCTCTCTCTCTCCCCTTCTCTCCCTTCATCTCTCTGTATAATCTATAAACACATAAAGAAAAAAAGACAAAAATACCATGGTTTATGGGAGAAGAGTAGATTAGAGGTCAGCATATTCAAAACTTCTAGGTACGTGTAACCAAGCACTAACAAAAACTGTAAAAATCTTAACACAGTTAAACCTCTCCTGGCATTTATACCTAGCTTCTCCATCGTCTTTCAAGGGGCAAGGCCTGAAGGGCATTCACCTTAGAATGAAAACTATGATCCAGGGTATAGCTCTTAAAAAATAAAAAAAATAAAAAAATAAAAAATAAACAGCCATGTAATTTTAACACAGGAGAAACTGACTTCTCCATTTCTTCAGCTGCACTCTCAACACTGCCGGATACATTATATTGGAAATCAAGATGATTCTTAAAAGCACAAAACAAATACTTGCACTAGAGTAAGGCATGTGAGTTGATTTTTCATATATTTCATATACTCTCATCCTCATAGACTGCTGAGGCTTTCTCTGTAATCATGAGAAAGCCTGCTCTAGATAACTTTAAAAAATGAGCTTAAGAAATCACATAGGTATGAACATAATTCTTGCATCATCCCCCTATTTACCAATAATATATGAGGTAATATGCATCAAAGAAACACACACTGAAGCAGAGAAGACTGAATTAAGTGCATCTGATGTTCACTGACTATAAATTTGGGTGTCAGCAACAGAACATACTTCATAGCTCTAGGCAAATCAAATGTGATTTGATCAGGATTAAATGGGATGAGTGAAAAAACCCAGCTCAGCTACCACATATAGAGTAAGGGCTCAAAAGTATTAGGTCCGTTGGATACTAATAGAACATTTTCAACTCTATATATTCAGTATCAAACCTATTTTCTGTTTTAGTTAGTTTTTTTCAGGAAGTTTCTTTTACATTTTGCTGTCTTTTGTTTTGTTTTTGAGTTTCCCAGAATAAAAAGAAGAAAAAAATATGAATAAGCACAGAAAATAAATGAAGAATATATAATAAAAGCAATTTTTACCTACACGATTTGGCAATTTTTTTCCCCAAATGGAAGTCATTTGCTAAATAATATTCAAGTACAATCAAGGATAGAAGAATGAGATAAAGATAGAAGTTAAATAAAAAAATAAAAATTCTGAAGAAATGACAGAAAAACTAACAGTTCTATCTCGATTTTCCATTGATACCTCAAACTTAACATGTCATTTGAGAAAATCAAACAAGCAAAAAAAAAAAAAAAAGGAAAAACTCTCCTAAAATAGGAGTTATCTTTATTTCACTATTTCTATTAAGATATAACAATTCTTTCCATCAAATAGGCTTAAAACTTCAGACACCACTTTCCTCCCAAAGTTCCAAATCGGCTGTATTATTAAGATCCATCAATTATTTCATAGAAACGTGACTGAAGCCCACATATTACTTTTTTTAATTTTTTCTCTGGCCCACTCACACATGGCCAGTAGATTTTAAACCAAAACAAAACTTTAATCATGCTATTTTCCTGCACAAATAATGGATCCCAAAGATCTACCCCAAAAAAGTCATACCCAGCTTGGCCTGAAAGTCCTTCTGCCTCCTGCCCCAACAAATATTTCCATAATTGAGTCCAACAACTCACCTTTCCAAACCCTTAACTTAATTAAATTGGATTATTACTATTCTCTCAACACTCCTTACTTTCCTGCAATGGTTCACGTGTTTTTTTCCTCCTTGCATTATTTTCTCCATTCACTCCCACCATGCTGAAACCTTGCCTGATTCACTGAGAGGCAAGGTGGTGTCCTGGTTTTTGTACATGTCTTGAGTTCAAATCTTTGTTTCCTGCTGTGCTACCTTAGATAATTACTTCAATTTTCTATTGCTCATAGCCCTGAAGTGTAAAGTGCGGATAATAATAGTCTATTAATAATTTGAGGGTTCTTATACATATTAAGCTAGTTAATACATGTAAAGTACTTGCAATGGAGTCTGGCTATTAGTACACTATGCTTATTTGGCTTTATAAATTTATATTTTTTGTCTTCTCAACTATCAATGTTGATTTCTATGCATGACCCATTCTCCCAAACATGCATTTCAAATTAATACATTAACTATATTGAAACATAGGCATTAAACTTGAGGTGAGAAAACTTAATCCTAATTCCAGATAACTACTAACTATAACTGATATAAAAAACCTAATAATTCCTCTGTTCTTCAATGTTTTCATTCATAAAATAAAGTTAATAAATCCTTTGGAGTCTTGATGATCCGTAGTTATGAGGTGGTTCAAAGCACTTTGAACAAGTGTTCTACATGGTTATAAAATGCTGGCATTATATTTATTTTGAGACCTGAAAAAGTATTTGTTAACTGATTGAGAAAATAACAGAATTAAGTATCATCATTACTTTGCGCTGAAGCAATGTTAAATTATTTTTTTAACCATTGGAAAAGTTTGGTGTTCGGAGAGAAGAATTAAGAGCTTTGAGACCAGAGCTCTAGTTATTCACCTTTTACTTTTCTATTTAAGCATAAGTAACTTGATCATCCTCATCGTGTGCCCATCCTAAGCCTATTGGTTGTTGGGCCATAGACTGGAGGTAAAATACAAAAAGAAACTTCTTCTTCAATATCCTTTACTGCCATCTGCTGGAAAATCATGACAATAAACATGTGTTCTATCACCATGACTATGAATAGTGCCCCCTAGAGTTGTTCGCCACACAACCAATACAACCATTGTTAAGAATGCAGCCTAATACAGTGTCTGAGACACCATGGACATGTAATAAATGTTTGCTGAATGAGTAAATAATGAATGAGCCGCCATTACCAATGAATTAGATTATCTCTACCCCATCATTTTTGTCTAATCACAGAGCAGCTTATAATGATTTTTAAAAACTGAATAAATGAGATGTTTTTAAACCACAGGCAGATTTATCTGTACACATATTACACCAAATATATAAACAATGTCTGGTTTAGTGAGGTTGACATTTTACAAGATGTCTACACATATCTATAATCACAATTGCTCCTCATGGCAGTATAGCAAGACCAACCAGGCAGATATATTTATATCAGATTTTTGAAAAAGCAAATAATGGTGTAAGTTACTTGTTTAAAGTCAAGAGACTCTTTTTGGTGTAGGTCTTCTGATTTCAAATTTAATGTTCTTTCCCATTCCCTACTAGTTTTATTTATTTTTTTTAAGATTTTATTTTTATTTTTAGAGAGAGGGGAAGGGAGGGAGACAGAGAGGGACAGAAACAGCAATGTGTGGTTGCCTCTCACATGGCCCTCACTAGGGACCTGGCCTGCAACCCAGGCATGTGCCCTTATTGGGAATCGAACCAGGACCGTTTGGTTCCCAGCCCACGCTCAATCCACTGAGCTAGGCCAGCCAGGGCCCTACTAGTTTTAATAACAAAATGAAGCCAAGATAATTTTGATCAGTTGGCCTGAAATTCTTCACTCTCATCTGTTGATTTTTATGCTAATAAATACTCTCAAAATTCTCCATCATTTCTCTTAACTATTGTTAGTGGCACAAGTTAATATGTGAAACTAGAACGCATGCTGCTAGCTATTTGGTATCTGCACTATTATTATAATTGTAAATAGTTAAAAGTTATTAAAATATTTTGAAGAATTCCATATAAAGCATTTTTACTTGCAGAACAATTAAACAGAGAATGGCTCTATGAAGTTCAGGGATGTTACATTTAATAACGGCATAAAAGCACTGGTTGCATCTTAAAGTACTCTTATACCAGATAATTTGGAAAATTAAAAATTAAAACTAATTTATAATCTTTTAAATAGGCCTATCTTCAATATAATTGGGATAGTATACAGAACACAAGGAGTTTAGAATCTAGGTCAATAAAACTTGAAAAACAAAGACATTCCCTTTACAAGAATATTACAATTATTAAATTAATTTTGCATATACCAACACCCAGAGGATTAATTTTACTTTGGACCCTAATAAGAAAAGCAATTCAGACTCGCTCTACCACTCATCAAACACTTTTTCATGCTCTTGAAAGTTCACTGCTATGAGAGATGACCCTGAAAACAGATAAATTAAAATCATTTTCCAAATGTCAAAAGCCAGAGAAAGCAGCAGGACTAGCAGTTCCAGGGCCTTCAGATTGACAACCTGTTTCCCTTCACATTGCTCCCTCACGAGGAAGCAGATAAAAACAAATTCCATCAGCTTGGTTACCAGCCTCCTCTCTGTTAGGTCATTTCTTAGTCCTATAACAAACTAGTTCTATGCTTGAAAGAAAGCCATTTTATTTACGAAAGTATATGATGTTTGACTTTCTTCTTGTACTGAATGAGGTTCTTTTGTTCCATTAATTGCTTCCTAATAGGATATTACCTCTGGGAGAACATTAGCCCCTGTGTCACCAAAAAGACTCATTGGACACCGGACCCACCAACTTCCCTTCTTGCTCTCTGGGCTCCAATTCAGCATTAGAGCTAAAGTGAACAAATGCTCTGCTTAACTCCGTTGACATAAAGCAGGGAAGGAAACCCTCTGGACTCTTCACTAACAATAATGATATTAATTTACATGGCCTATCTTCTCTAAGGGCAAATGAATATGGGGTTGATTCAAGAGACACCTAGCAAAAAGAGACTGACCTCAAAGAACTAGACCAAGGTAGATCAGAAAACGGACATGTAACACCCTACACAGAAGATAGGTTTGTGGAGACATTCGTGTCGACCTGACCTTAGTAGATACTGACACACTTGCGCTTTATTTTTAAACGGTACGCATTTCTAACGAGTGATGACTTCACCACAAAGCACTTCACCATAAAGAGTAAATATAAGCAGAAGCCTATAAGTTAAGTCATTAATTGGGTAATTCACCCCTTTCCCCTCCCCCATGATTTCGGCTTAGATAAGTGTTCTGGCTATGTATGGTTGAACTGGATTGAAAGAGGGATGGATAGCTCTGTTTTACTTTACATTTTTTGTATAAAAATGCTTCTATTTTATATATGTGAACATCCAGTAATAGACATTAACCATACTTGGGTAATTTTTTAAAAGAAGAAGAAAATTATTTTAGGAGTTAAAAGGGCTTCAGGAAAGCAACACATTTGTACTACGATTTGGGAATCTGAATTTACATGGATCCAAACAGCAAAGGCACTGTGAACCACAGCACAGACTCGAGTTATCACTTGAGATTTATGATGACAGAGGATGTGACCAAGTTTTGAATACAAAAGAAAAATAATTGCAGAAGTTAGAGTTTTAGACTCTCCTTTCCATTGACAATTAAATGCAGACTTTATGTTTAAATCCCAATCTTACGTCAGTAGTTATTAATCTTGGAGTGGAAACGGGAGGCTTTTAAAGAACCATTTCTGCTACAGTCGAAAAGCCTCTCCACAGAAGAACAATAACATTGTGTTGAAATTTAGAAATAGAACTATTAGGTCATGTTAGCTGATTATGTTATTGGCATCCACTTAAGTTAGTCAGTTTTTTATTTCTGTCATTTTCTCCTGTGCAACTGCTGCCATTCAAAACGTTTTGACTACTTAAAAGGGAATACATCATCATTGCCTTTCCCCAGTCTAACTGCACACCACTTTCCAAAGCAATAGCTTCAATCATGCTTCATAAAATCCCCTGCAAGTATATTGTTGGAAACATAAATCAGCAAGCTAGGATTTTGGTATTTCTAAGGCAAGCCCAGGGATCACTGACTGGAGGCTTTTCCATGGCTCCCTTTATAAAAGCATAAACAAAATTATGAGTTACACCAGATCTATTTTTTTGAACTGCTCCCAGTGGTATGTCTGATACTTGCTGCCACATCCTTAATTGGAGAACAAAACACTAGCATAGAGGAATTGGACTCCCGGATCAGGCTTGCTGTTTCTAAGCATCTCTGACTTCATTAGGACACACGGCACAGAAGTACTACACGTTCCATTTCATGGAAGCTGTGTCTCTCTGATGGACATCTATGCCTCTGTGAGTGTCATGCATTTTTAAATTGTACTAGATAGAGAGATCTTTAGAACTGTGCTCTTCTCCTTCCCTGTTTTATGACAGTGAATATGGGCTCCCCTTCAGTCATGCTTCAGTCTTAGAGCTCCTCTTTATATTAGTCCTGCATTCTGAATTATAAATTATGTGAATCTCAGCTTCAGACATATGTTACATGTACAGATCAAGTTATATATGTCTGTATATACTATTTAAACATTCCTAGATTTTCTTGGTATCTCCCAAATTCCAACACACTTAATGTCTACAATGGTAAATTCACTGGCTCTACAACTGAGACATTTTTCTTCTCCAAATCAGCAACAATGTAATCATAAATCTGCATAAACTTGCTTCCTATTATGCCCCCATCTTGTTCCACACTATCTATGCTTGGTTAATTGCAGTGATATTTTAACTGCAATTTACAAGGACTGCTTCTTGGTACTCAGAAATACCTGTCTATACTATAAGTGAACAGTTAAACATCATTAGCATCTCTGCAAAAATTAAAGCAACATATTTATAGGGTATAAAGGATATGTTGAGTTTTTCTATAATAGTGATTGAATAAAATGATTGGGCTAATATTAGCTTCTGATGGACATACCTGCAATTTTGCTACAACTGAAATTTTGCATACTCTGTATTATTCAGGGAAAATGAGCAGCACCTTACCAAGACACTTTACAAACTACAGCAGCATCCAGTGTTTGAATTCTGAACATAAAATCTGCATCCAATCGTGTTTCATCAGCCACTAATGCTATAGCTTTAGGAGGGAGAAGGGCAGAGAAAGGAAGGTTTCATATCCAAAATGTCAAGCCCTGTTGAAGACTGATAGAAGGACCAGTGAGTGTGGCAGAGCAGAAATAACCATTTCTAGGCTTAAAAATGGAGTTCTACCACCCCCTGCTGGACCATATGTCTTACACAGAAGAGGCTAAAAAATGCTTAGAATTGAATACAGTGGAGATATTTTAACTTGTCTTGTAATTTCTTTTTCATCAAAAAATAATTTAGTGCTACACAAATAATGTAACATTCTCTGCAATTACCACACATCACAAAATCACTATTTTCTTTTTATTCAGTGACTTCCACCAATGCATGTTTTAACATTTTGTGTCCCCAATTAAATGTCCAAACTTGTCTGGATAGTTGAAAATGCTTCCATTATTATAAATATGTTTTAAGAGAATGTGAAGTACCTTAAAAAGCAAAATGATTTCAAATCTACCTCTATACAGACAAACAGAGGTAGCTTCCACAAATTCTCTCCCAGGTTATTCTAGTATGCTATTCATTTTTTTTTTTTTTCTTAAGAAATAAAATCTACCACCAGTTCTCCATTAGCCTCCCCCTAAAAAAAATCCCTTACAGGTGTAAAAACAATCTGATGTTATAAAAATTTTCATCCTTTATGTATTAATGGGGGGTGGGGGTGAAAATGAATGACTGCAACACATCCGTAGTTTTATTCATTTGCTTTCTTACACACAACACCCACGGCCCCTCTCTCTCTTCTTAGTTTCAACATAAATAAGCCATCATCGTTCACTTCACAGTCAGGAATTAGGGTTTGGGGAAAGGAGGGGTGTCTAAGAATTGCATTACTTGCACACAACACATATTTCCCAAACGAGTTTAATGCTGACAGTTTGTGCTGCTTGTGTAAAACAGCATTGTTCTCTTTCCTTCCGCAACCAGATATTTACCTGTTAATACACACCAACATGCTCATCCCATTTTTGATAATGAAACCAGAGAAAGCCAAGATCCCAGAAAAAAAAAAAAAGAAAAGAAAAGAAAAGAAAAGAAAAAAGGCAGTTTGCCTCAATCTTCTGCTCCCGGATGCCCATCTCCAATTCTGTATTTTCTGTTATTTAAAATACAGAAGCAATTGCTAGTGGCAGCTAAAAGAGCGAAAATAATAGCAACAACAGAAACTATAACTTTAGTTCTTTCATTTACATTTTCTTGTGCCTCCCTCTGCCTCTCTGGGTTAGGTGGAAGGGGGAGGGAAAGTAAATGCAATAAAGCACCACACTCCTACCTTGCCCGCTACTGACAAGCAACCCGAGCAAGTAGAAGGAGAGGAGGAGGCTCATGTTCAGGACGTGACACCGGTGGACACTTCCAAAGTTATTAAGTCCAGCCTGGAGAGAGAACCTTCCGCTGCCACGGCCGCCTCGGCTACAGCCGCCGCCACTCCCGGATGCCCCAGCCGCCCGCAGCCCGCGCGCTCCTCCTCGCAAAGTGACTGCAAGCTCCGCTCCTTGCCGCACTATATCCAGGCAGCGGCGGCGGCGGCGGTAGCGGCAGCAGCAGCAGCAGCTTCGGCCGCCGCGACGGCAGCAGACCCAGGCGGGGAGGGAGGCGGGGGCGGGGGCGCAGGGAGGGGAGGGGAGGTGCGGCCGAGGCGTATCCCTCCGCGCTGCACGGCAGCCACTTTCGGGAGGCGCGCTGTCCCCGGATTCGTCCGCAGTCGAGCTCGGAAGCACGGGTTCGGTTCCTGGTGCCTCCAGCCTCCAGATGACCGCAGCACGCCTGCAAGAGGCAGAGCTGCGCGCAGCCTGTCGGCTACCCGCACGCTGAAGAACGACCCTGGGCCGAAGGGGAAGGGCAGCGTGGACCTCTCTGGCACTGCTGCGTGGGTTCGCGGAAGAGGTTCGCGGGAGCTGATGCTGATGCTGATGCTGCAGGCAGCCGCCTGGCTCCGCGCTCCAAGAGCGCCCGGACTTATCCAGAGCCGGGGCTCCGGGGACGGGAGGAAAATTCTGCAGCTCTCATTCCTCCGAAAGCGTGGTGGGGCTGGGGGCGCGGGCTGTCTGTTTCTCTAGGCCCTCCTCGCTGAAACCTTTCCCCAGGCTGCCCCTTCTCACGCTTTCTAGTCTGCCGCGGCAGAGGGGAAGCAATTGTCCTCTAGTGTTTACACTGCCTGTCTACTCGGGTTGTAAAGGGCAGGCGGAAAGAGGCGCACAGTGTTTCTTATCCTCGTCGACCCCCTGCCGTTGAGAGCAGGTACAATAAGGGAGAGAGATCGGGGAGGGGGCAAGATGTTGGAGAGGCTGCATTAAACTCCGCTGTCCGTGTTAGCTTCATCCTTGGAGAAGTGCAAAGTCTTCCCTAGACACACTCAACGGGCGCTGCCCTGTGTCCCGAGCGCACAGCACTGGCCAAGTCCCCGCGAGGGGTGCCACGAGAAAACATACGGAGATGAGATCCGACAGGGTCCTTCTCCCTCCCTCATGCACACACCTGTGCGTGTGAGCGCGCCTATGAATTGAAGTGATAAACCTCTGGCAAGCAACCAGAGATAGCTCTCTTTTCCTGAAGGTTGGGGCATGTCATTATTTCTCCAGGAAGGGTAGGAAAAGATTTGTCAGTTTAATGTCAAACCTGCGGCAAGAGCAAGCAGGAGGCAGCATCCCTGTCCCCAGAGCCCTTGTCAGCCAACCAGGATCACAGCCACAGGCTGGAACTCACAATGGGTCCTTTTGTCTGCACCTTCATCCCGGTTCGTTAGGACACTCAACTGCCTCACCGCAGGCCCAGGGAGGCCCTTAGTCGTCTCCGTATCGGTGGGGTCAGGGAAGTCAAGTAGGAGGGGATAGAAAGATAGTGGAGCTCACAATCCAGTCCTGCTTCCCCATACACTCACACACCTGATCGGATGCAGAGATGTAGGTTTCACTGCCTGAGGGAGGGCAAGGGTAAGAGGAGACAGAAGCGGACACGGATAGGGCATATATTCCCTTCGATATGTGCTCCCCAGGGAGAACACAATCTTCTCTTTATAGAAGATTCATGTACTTGGAATCCTGGGTTGCGGGGGTGGGGGTGGGGTATTTCGAGAGTGCAAGGCAAAGGCAGCTCTCAACTTAGACCTTCCCTGAGCTCCTCTAACCAATGACGCCTCAAGGCTTGAGAACCTCCCCTTCCCTCTTGGTGTTATAGTAGTTTGTTTAGGGCTGTATATTGAGGAAATTCTCTTGCCAAGGCTCCCTTCCCACACCCTTTTCTCATTCTGGGAAGCAGTAACTTTGCTTAATTACATAAGCCCACAGTCAGCTCTTTGCAGGAAAGGGGTGGGCGCAGCACATTTATAGGTGTGGAAGATAAATGACTCCTTTATTTTCACCAGTTCTTGATTTCTCTATTAAGAATCAAGAACTGCTACACACACATGCAGAGTCACAGAAGACAGTTGAGATGAAACTACCCGTGCCAAATAAGGTCTTCACCACAAAATCTGCAGTTTTCAATGTGAGACCACCAGCCGCCAAGTGCCCGTGACACACTCACACACACGCACACACGCACTCTCACACTCTTGGTAATCTTGGTAATGTCTCTCTCCTCTTTATTGCTGGAAGTCAAATTATTTTCTCTCAGGCAAGAGTTGAACTGTGCCAGAGGAGAATTTGATGAGTACCCTTTGAGGTAATTTAGACATGAAGTCTTCTTAGGGTAGAATGGAGGGAGAAGAGAGAGTAGCAATGATCCAGACATGGCTGAGTAGAACTTTGTGTCATTAGACTCTATATAAACTCTGTGTGTGTGTGAGTGTGTTTAAGAGAGAGGCTGTGTGTGTATGGAAACAGTGAATGGACAAAGCCTTGGTCCTCAAGGACATACAAAGGTGATACAGCTGTTGATCCTGCCCTCATTTTGTTAACAGTCTTGTTGATGAGATCAGGCATAAACACACCATTTGATTATATAAATCAGATTGTAGAAATGTCATAAGAAAAGTGAAAGCAGACAGCCATTGTGGCATGGTGGAGGGGGTTATTTCTGAATAGGGGGTTAAGAAAGGTATGAGGAAGCTGCGAAGAAATGGGCGAGATTAGACAGAGATTTGGGCAAGACAGGAGCTTAAGCAAAGCCTTGGGATGTGAAAGCACGCAGCCTGGGCAGAGAACTGAGAGGAATCTACTTGACAACGTACAGGGTGTAAAATACAGAGGTTGGATGGAGTTGGAAAAGGGTTCTAGGACCATGTTATTTTACAAAGCTCTTTACAACCTCTCAGAACATAAGTGCAGACATGCATGGGCAAGAAGAGCCAGAATAGTCATGTGCCCACACCTGGGTTTAAGGCCCAATTGCAAAGTTGCAAGCCCACAGAAAAATTATCAACAAGGGCTCTCATGGGTTTTCCCCATATTTAGCTTAAATCACAAGTGGCAAACACAAGGCCCAAGGGCTGAATCCGTCCCTCCACCTGGTTTTATCCAACCCAGTACCTTCTTTCTACCCAGAAGCAGTGCCAAGCTCCCTGCCCCTGGTTAAGGAGTAGTTACATTTATACAGTCCTAAAATTATACTCGGCCCTTTGAAGACAACTGCGAGGTTGATGTGGCCTCCAGTGAAAATGAGTTTGACACCCCTGGCTTAACTGATGTTGCCATGAAGTTCCAATAGTAAGGTAGGTGGCACATACTAAAGGGCAGCACACCCCACACTGGCCTAAACTGCTTTTTAGCCAACAGGGGAAGTGGTCCCCAGGGCTGCCTCAGAAGCACATCCATTCCCCGGTGCCGTGATGAAATGATACACAGCCTGACAGCTGCCTTGATCAATTCCACTTTGTAACAGATTGAAGATGCAAGGGCAACATGTAGACAGATCACCTTTGCACATTGTCACCCTGCCCCCACCTAAGGCATGGTTCCCTTTGTGCAGACACAGTCCTATTAGCAAACGTGCCAAGTCTCTGAACAAGACCAAGCCACATGCACCACATGGTTATCAAAGGGTATCAAAGGTATAGACATGCATTGGTCCTCCTTTATGTGACTCATATTTTACTTTTAAGACAAATTATTGTAGTTTCCAACTACTTGAGGAAATGCTTCAGAGGATGACTGGGAGCTTTAGTTATTTCATGTATAGAAATAAGAGAAAGTTGAACCAAACTCAGGGATCTATGAAAAGCTGAGTAGTAAGAAATACCAATAGGACTGGATGCATGGTTAAATAGAAGCAAATAAATCTGTTTTAAAAGAATCGATAAAGTGAACATGAAGGAGTAGCACAGAGATAGAAAACGATAAGGTACATTATGTGTGGAAATGATCTTTTCAGAGAGATCTTGTCTCTTCCATCTGCAATCTGTTCTTGCCAAAAGCGTGCAGGTACACAATCCGCACGCAGGTCCTCGGCATGAATGGTGTGCTTGGAAGAGGATCGAAACATTATTTCTGCTTGCATATTTCTGGTATTATTTTTCTTTAGTCTCCCTGACAGAATTTACATGTGTCAAGATTATACTATTGGGAAATGGGACGTTCTGCGCGTTCACTGATTTGTAAAATGTCACAAGCCATTATACCTGTGTGTTTACTTGCCTAGAAAATTTGCTGTTTAGACTTTGACTTTTTTTTATGCCAAAGAAGAAGAAAAATACCCACTGTGTAAACAGGTAGATAGCCTAAAACCTGCACAAATTGATAAACCCACTCCTTCTCCATTAATGCCACTTTTTCTAATGATCATGTCTTTGAAAATAATTTCAACTTTCTTGATACAATGACATGTTAGATGTTTCGTCAGGCTCTTCATGAGCATCTGACAGTAGCTACTTTAGTGGTAAATTTAGATTTTAACACCTTTCTGTGTAAAGGCTTTACTCTCTTAGCCATTCTACTTGAAAGTAAGAAACAGAAGAGAGAGATTTATGCCACCAAGGCACCCTAGTTGTCACAGATTCTTACTTTTTAATTTCTTTCAAGATACATGGGGTCATTTTCCTTCATGGCTACTTCATGTTCCCTCTGGGCAAATAACTGCTCACTTCACTCTGAAATTATGCAATAACTGCCTATAATTTGCCACTTACCAGAATAATATTTTCTTAACTCTGAGGGGTATTATATTTTTCTTCACCAAGACATCTCTGGCAAAGATAATGATGGACAGCAGAAAATGTAACAGACCTTTAACACATAGACAAAATATGATTGACACAACTTTAAGAATATATTTGGGATAAAGTGAGAAGGAAAAAAGGAATCCAACGGCAGCTGGCAATGAACCCATTTGATGTGACAAGGATCATGATGTGAAGTGCTGGTTGCCCAAATATTGATCACACCAACTCAGAAAACATATTTTTGTCCATGGGTAGTATTGACCAAGGTGATGTCTGCACAATCCTATCAAATGGAGGGCAGTTATTACATACTAGATAAGAATAAATCCTTCATGTCTGGCAAGTGATCCCGTACAGAGGTAGGTCTGAAAGGAAAGAGAATGCTAACTAAATGCATCTCTGAAGGCAATATAATCGGTACTTAAATCTGAAAATCTCTTATTGCATAGGATTATGTTTCTGTTAATTTTCAAATGAGATATGCAGTGCTACTAGTGGTAGGCAAACTACTGAAACAATGAGATTCTCCACTACATATCCACAAACCATTAATATTCTAACTAATCAACCAATGCATATTATTCAAATATACACACTATTCTATTTTCATGTGAGTTATTTAGGTTAAAAATGTTCATATTTTACATGAACATGAGATGATTCTTATTCATTTTAAGGAAAATATCACATTTTGCTGAAACCACTTTTAATCATATAGTTAACATATACTATACCTGTTACTGGATTTGATAACTTTTCTATAAACAAGGAACTCAACACCTATTTTGGAAGAAATTTACCTGAAAAGCTGGTCTATGTTAAAAGTGGTAAACAAGAAAAATAAAACTAAATGTGTATATTTTTATTATAAATAAATATTTACTCTCTCAAATTTCTGCACTCTGGTAATAAGAAAAAAATAGAAATGTCCATATCCTATTAATCAGACAGAGATTACCCTTAAGAATGTTGGCACGTTGTAATTCAATCTTTCTTACACACACACACATGTTTGATCCTTAATGGAGCTTCAGATAGCTCTATTTAGCATGTTCTACCCTGTTTTATATTGAAAATTAATATTTTATGTTGTATTAATGTTTATAAATATAAATTTAATAACTTCATTGATTACATGTGCTGCATCCTAGTACACAACAATTTCCTACACTAAGACATTCGGTGTTTTTCTGTAATTTTTAACATTATGAATAATACTGCATGTGAATACCTTTGACCAAAGAGCTTAGACATATTCTAGATTACACCCCTAGGCTACTTGATTTTAAATTTAACTTGGTTAAAAATATGCCCATTCGTAGTTACTGAACTCATGTTGCCTAAATTGTTTTCCAAAATGTATAATTTGCTCTCTTATCAGGAAGATCTAAAAATACTTCACTTACATTAACTCACATTAGCAGTGTCTATTTATTTTATCTCTATTTTATATTTTGTGTGTGAATTTTGGAATTTCTACTCTGTGTTTTTTCCTTTAGTCACCTTCAATTGAATTATTAGACTTTACAAGTATGTGTGCTTTCATATTTCCCATATTTAAGATGTACTAAATGACTTCTACTCCTTAACATTTTATACTTTTGTTTTCAAATTTTAATTTTTTATTTTAAAGTAAAAGGGAGGGAGGATAAGGAGACAGAGCGAAACGTCGATGTGAGAACACAACATCCACAAGTTGACCTCCTGAAGTGTCCTGCCCTGGGACTGAACACTCAACCCAGGCATGTGCCCTGACCTGACCAGGAATCAAACCGGCAACATTTCAGTTTGCGAGACAACACCCAACCAAGTGAGTCACACTGGGGCTTATTTTATATCCCTTTAACCATATTCTTCTGCTTTGGGACCCAGACATTCTTATTATCCTTGTTTGGATAAGATATTGAAAAACCCTTTGATTGTCAGTGACCAAATATTCTTAATTTCTCTAGTGCACGAGCATCAAACTTTGCCTTTTATTTACACACTACATCCACACAAATGAACAGTAGCTAATATCCCAATGCATTTGCTACTAGGGATATCTGAGGATGCCTGAGGAATGCTGGCATGTTTTATACATAAGACCCAGTACTCACTTTTCATCTCAACTCCATCTCTATTCTACTCCCTGGAGGTTACATATTGCCATCTTATAAACAGCTTCCCAAGGCTGTACCTTCTTTCTGTGTCACTTCACTTGAAGCCTAAAACACAAATGCCTGCCTTAATTCCTCAGAGCTCAAGCAAGGGTGTTTGATAAAGCATATTGGAAGCCTGAAAATAACGTAGACACAACAAAGCAAAAAGGGAAACACACCTATGAAAAATAGATACCAACCTACAGCCACTTCGAAAGACAGTTTGTCAGATTCTTATAACTAAACATACTCTTACCATATGATCTAGCAGTCATGTTCCTTGGTATTTACCCCAAGGAGCTGAAAATTTATATCAACATAAAAACTTGCATGCAGATGTTTATTGAAGCTTTATGTATAATCACCAAAACTGGAAGCATCTAAGATGTCCTTCTGTAGGTGAATATGGTACATTCAGACAATGGAATATTATCCAGCACTAAAAAGAAATGAGCTATCAAGCCATGAAAAATCATGGAGAAACTCTAAGTGTAGAGTTCTAAGTGAAAGAAGCCAGTCTGTGGAAGATACACACTGTGATTCCGATGATATGACAGCCCAGGGAAGGCAAAACTATGGAAAGATAAAAGTGGTTGTTAGGGGGAGAATGAAGGACGATGAATAGGCAGAGCACAGAGGAGTTGTAGGGCAGTGAAAATAATCTGTATTCTCTTTGAACGATGGATCTATGTCTTTATACATTTGTCCAAATCTATTTAATGTACACCAAGAGGGAACCCTTACATGAAATATGAACTTTCAGTAATTATGGTGTATCCATGTGGGATCCTCCTTGATTAAAAAAAAGTACCATTCTGGTGAGTGATGTTTATAATGAAGGAAACTATGCATGCTTGGGGTCAGCAAGTATTTGGGAAATCTTTTTACCTTCCTTTCAACTTTGTTGTCAAGCAAAAACTGCTGTAAAAATAAAATCTTTATTTAAAATGCCTTAAAAATGTCAGTATTATAGTATTGACCACTTTTTCATCTCCCCACATATGGTGCCCTTAATGGATTCTCTTCCTTAGTGCCATGAATATCTCAAGTATTAATTACTTCCCAAGAATAATTCTCCAAACTAATCCTTCACAACCGAGGACTATTTTGTCCCCCAGGAAACATTCAGCAATGTCTGGAGACATTTTTATTGTCATGATTGGGAGGATGTTGCTACTGGCATTCAGTGGGGGCAAAGCCAGGGATGCATCTGATCATCCCACAATGCACAGGGTTACCCTCCACAATGACTAACTATCTAAAGTGTCAGGTTGAAAAATCCAGCTGTATTCTTTCTTTCCCAGGCTGAGTCTAGGAAAAACTACCTAGGTCCCAGAAAAGGTGCAATTTGTTCGCTTTCCAAAGCCAAAAGCTGCCCCATTTCCCTTTCAGAGGTATTCATCATGGTACTATCCTCATCCTCCGTGGCAAAATTGAACCCTACATAGTATATGGTGTGAAATTTTTTGGTCCAAAACAGGCAATAATTATCAAACAAAGTTGGTTCCCTCAATTTAAATTACATCATGGGCCTTACGCCAAAGAGAAAAGTGCATGGGGTAAACAACCCCAAGAGGGCTCCATATTCTTTACGTAAAATGCCTTTATTCAGATATGTCTCTGTGTGTAGAACAACCTATAAGAAGATCAGTTTGCCCAGTCCACTGACATGACAAACCATCTTTCAATTTCCTTGTAAACAAATGCTTGGGAATGGCAAAGTATGTGGGGGGAATAGGGAAGTCAAACTTTAAAAACCACCTGCTGTGTTAAAAGCTAGGATAGTGTAAACTTCACTAAAATAACAAAAGACAAACATTGTATTTGTAGAAAGGTTTAGACTTACTAATCATCCACTTGATTTAAGGTTCAAAATAATCTCTTTAACATTTAAGATAGAAACAGGTACACATAGATGACTTTATTCAGTCAGAAATATCCCAGGATAAAAACGGGCATATATAAGGCTCCTATCTCCATATTCAAATGGACTCATCCGTGGAATCCACCTAAGAAGGAAACATGTCTGACCCAAGCACAAAAGTGAAGAAATTGCTTACAGCCTTCTGAAATGGCTGCTTACAAAACATTGAGATCTAAACTCCATTCAGCAAACTGTTTTTTTATATTTTTTTATCAATTTATTTTACTTCAACTACTTCATTGTTGAGGGAATAGTTCAAAGGTTAAAAAAAGAATCATTAACAGTGAAAATTTGGTTTGGTTTCCAGAAGGACCAGAGGCATTTTGTTGATAAAAAGCATTTAAAAAATGTTTATTTTATTTGCTGCCCTACTTCCAGTGCCTAGGACAGCACAGGGAGAATGACAAGATTTAATAAATGTGTGTCAAATAAATATGTAAAAGTAAAAGCAATAGAGGAAGGCTAATGAATAAAGAAAGGGCAATGAAGACAGTGCTGCTTAAAGTAGGTGTTTCCTTATTACTGAAACCTACATTCAGGATCAAACAAGAATGAAAATTTCATTTTAATCATCTTTTGGAGTAATTTTATTTTTCTATAAAGTGCTCATTTTTAAATGGAATTTTACCACTAAATGATATGTGCCCTTTCTCAATATATTTAATATTATGTCACATGAAAAATAAAATTGAGGGTAATATCACTCAGCCTGACTTGCAGTCAACCAAGTAACAGTAGAAATGTCAGTGTCCTGTCCTTCTTAAAAATGTGCTCAGATAAACCAGAATGGGGGCATGCGTGGGGCCTCTGATCTAGTTATGGAATTTCTCCAGACTCACCTAAAACCTCATTGTCTTTCTTGGTTTTCTCTACTTCATTTTGGTTTTATATCTTACTTACCCATCTGCCTTTGGCATGTTACATTTCCATGGCAATTTTATATTGTTCCAAGTTTGATAGTGACCCTATCTATCCCTTTCTCACCACTTCTAATCATGTCTTCTGATATTTCATAATGATGTCTACTACCATGGTAACAGTCCCCTGCCTGTATCCCACACCAGTTTAGGACTCAGATCCTCCATTGTTCTCATCAAAAGTATTTCCATAATAACCCTAATGCATAGCCCTCATGATCAACTCCCAGCAATGTGAACTTAACCATGCTCCTAGTGCAGCTTTAACATTTATACTGAAGGACTGGGGTCATTCTGAAATGGACTATAGAGTTATTTAATTTATCAGAGTTAAAGCAGCATTGTCTTAAAACTCTCAACAATCTGTTCTGTCATGTATCTCTGAATAGGGCAGCTGTATTTAAGAATCTTGTTCTACTGAGCCATGCTAATACCAGTTGCAGAATGGGGTTGGCAAATGCTATAGGACGGATCCAGGATGATGAGACTCCCAAGCCTAATACTTGAATACACTTATCACTATTGCCCTTATTAAAAGAATAATTATACCTAATGCACCTTGAAATTAGCAAATGGCAATATTAAAGAGTGGTCATAAAATGTAACTTCCACATTCATTGTACATACAAGAAAGAAAATCGATGTTCAAAAAATATGACCTTTAAGTACATCTTCCTCAAATTACAGGTGGTATCTCAAGAAGGTGTCACAGCAACACCTAATTATAGTAAAATTAGGTTCACTCGGTATTAGAAAGGCCAAAGTGCTATCATATTGAATGTTGTTGCCCTGGCTCTATCTACTCGAATACCATAGTTGATAGATTTACCAGAAACCTAAAGTCATAATAATTATAATTTATAATCCTCTCATGCCTGCATTTTCTTTTACTTGCCACCAAATACACAGTGGTAAACTAAACATTGTGTTTTCCATATTATAATTATTGATATTCCATAGTCAATTAGTCAAAGGAATGAGAAATTTTAGATATCATAGATGAGACTGACTCTCTTAACTTACACATAGGAAAAAATTGTCACTGAGAAGGCCTGCCCAATTTCATTGAGCTTTAAAAGCAAAACTATGACTTGAATCCAGAGTAATAAATTTTCTGCCTCAGAATGCTTAAAAATGGAAAAATGCAAGATCAATTTCCTAATCACTACATAATATAATTCTGTAATTTATTTCCTAAGTGAAGTGTGAGAGTATTGCCTGTTAAGATATTTTTTAAAAGTTAAATTCTATTCTAATGATTTCCAAAGAGCAGTTTTATTTATTGGCGACTCTGATGCCATTATTACATATTAATGGATTTCTATCTTCTTAATTCCGCTTCCATTTCTAATTAGCAAAGTGACTACAGCTACCAATGTCAAAACTGATTTAAAGGTGAAAAACCAAGCCAAATAATCACAGGTTGACAATTTACTGGCTAAAACTTTCAAGTAACTGGTTTATAAACATTTTTTCTTAATGTGTCTGATCACAAAGCAGATGCCCAATAAATAGTGAGTCATTGGCTATTGACTCCTTAAGCACAGTGTGAAGGGAGAAGATAGAAGTTTGAGTCAGGTTTAATGCAGTTAGGTAGTTAGAAAGCATTATTCTGTCAGCTTGTTATAAGAGACTCCCTTTGTTGTGTTGTTGTAACATATAGAATTGCTTTCTTGATTTGGGTGCTTACTAGATGTATAGAGAAGAAAAATAAAATTGCCTATAATGACTGAACTCTTAGCAGCATGGTTATAGGAAAATGAGAAAAAAACGTTAAGGGATAAAAAATATAGTAGGAAATAGCCGTTCAATATATTCATGTTTTATAGTATAAAATAATATATGTGCCATATGGGAAGTTATAGAATGTACTAATATCCACATATATTAGCAGTTTGGTAAATTTGGAAGAGCCAGTAAGTGCTATGTACTGACTTAGGTGCATTAAACACATCACCCAATTTATTTCTCGCAGACGCTTTGAGGCACATTATTATTTCTATTTTGTAAATGGGAAGGCTAGCGGAAAAGAAGGTCTAGCAACTGGACCTGAGGACAGAGTCAGGAAGTGGCAGAGCTGCGGTTTGGGCCCAGCAGCCCTGAGAGAAAAGGCGGGTATTTCTGTCACTGAAAACATCTCATCTGCACGTAATGCACTTATAAGCCATTTAGGAAAGGCTCCTCAGAAAGAAAAGATGTTTTGTAAAATAAATTTGTGGAAACTTCAAAATTACCCCTACAGATTATAATTTTGATATGCTTAGACAATCTGAATGAGAAAACCATCCATTAAATTAACACAACTTCTAGATGACAAACTTAACATTTAAAAGATTCACAGTATTAGTCTAGCTCTGATATTAACAAGTCTTGAAACACTAACTATGACATAAGCTATATATTCACATAAAATTATGTAAATTTCATAAATTTAGAAACTATTGTTTTGTTATTTTCAACAATTGGAAATAATAAAAATAATGTACAAATAAATAATGATACCCAATATGCAGCCAAAAAAGTACCAAAAACAGTACATCTTTATACATATGACACTTAGTAATTTTATTTATTTGGATGTCAGATATATTTGTCACCTATAAGTAACTTGATATATTTAATTTCCCTTAAGTAAGAGTAGTTACATTTTATGAGTATATGACATTATCATTTGTATGTGTTAAAGAAAATAAAATGACTCTCTCTCTCTTTACCAAAAAAGGCACTCGTATAAACAACTTAAAAGTACAAAATGCTTAGAAGTTCTTTTTTTAAAATTACTTTATTGTTGTTCAATTTCTGAGGTATCATTGGCAAATATATTTTCCCATACAGTTGTTTCTCTTTTTATTTTCACTCTGTTTTCTTTAGCCGTGCAGAAGCTTTTTATTTTGATGAGGTCCCATTTGTTTATTCTTTCTTTTGTGTCCCTTGCTCTAGGGGACATATCAGTGAAGATGTTGCTGCGTGGTATGTCTGAGATTTTCCTTGATGTTTTCCTCTAGGACTTTTATGGTGTCACAACTTATATTTAAGTCTTTTATCCACTTCAAATTTATTTTTGTGTATGGTGTAAGTTGGTGCTCGAGTTTCATTTTTTTGCATGTAGCTATCCAGATTTCCCAACACCATTTGTTGAAGAGGATATTTTTACTCCATTTTATGCTGCTGCTCCCTTTGTCAAAAATCAATCGGTCATAGAGACTTGGGCTTATTTCTGGGATCTCTCTTCTGTTCCATTGGTCTATCTGTCTGTTTTTATGACAGTACCAGGCCGTTTTGATTAGAATGGCCTTGTAATACAGTTTGATATCAGGAACTGTGATCTCTCCTACTATGCTCTTCTTTCTCAAAATTGCAGCTGATATTCAGGGTCATTTATGGTTCCATATAAATTTTTAAGTGTTTGTTCTATATCTGTGAAATATGCCATTGATACTTTGATAGAGATTGCATTGAACCTATAAATTGCTTTGGGTAGTATGGACATTTTGATGATGTTGATTCTGCCGATCCATGAGCATGGTATATGTTTCCATTTGTTTGTGTTTTCCATGATTTCTTTCTTCAGTGTTGTGTAGTTTTCTGAGTACAGGTCTTTTACCTCCTTTGTTAGGTTTATTCCTAGGTATTTTATTTTTCTTGTTGCAATACCAAATAGGATATTTTCCCTGGTTTCTGCTTCTGATGCTTCATTGTTGGTATACAAAAATGCCTTTGATTTATGGATATTGACTTTGTATTCTGCTATTTTGCCAAATTCATTTATTAGGTCAATTAGTTGTTTGGCAGAGTCTATAGGATATTCTATGTACACTAACATGTCATCTGCAAACAATGACAGTTTTGTTTCCTCCTTTCCAATTTGGATGCCTTTTATTTCTTTTTCTTGTCTGATTGCTGTGGCTAAAACTTCCAGTACTATGTTGAATAGAAGTGGTGATAGTGGACACCCTTGTCTTGTTCCTGATCTTAGTGGGAAAGTTTTTAGTTTTTGCCCATTGAGTATGATGTTGGCTGTAGGTCTCTCATACATGGCCTTTATTATGTTGAGGAATGCTCCCTCTATTCCCACTTTGCTAAGTGTTTTTTATCATAAATGGGTGCTGTACTTTATCCAATGCTTTTTCCACATCTATTGATATGATCATGCAATTTTTGTCTTTGTTTTTGTTTATGTGATGTATTATGTTTATTGATTTGTGTATATTGCACCATCCTTGTGTCTCTGGGATGAATCCCACTTGGTCATGGTGTATGATCTTTTTAATGTATTGCTGGATGTGGTTTGCCAATATTCTGTTGAGGATTTTAGCGTCTATGTTCATCAGCGATATTGGCCTGAAGTTTTCTCTTTTTGTTGTGTCTTTATCTGGTTTTGGGATTAGGATGATGTTAACTTCATAAAAAGAGTTTGGGAGTCTTCCATCGTTTTGGATTTTGGGGAGTGGTCTGTGAAGGGTAGGGGTTAACTTTTCCTTAAATGCTTTGTAGAATTATCCTGTGAAACCATCTGGTCCAGGACTTTTGTGTGTTGTGAGTTTTTTGATTACTGCTTCAATTTCATTTGCTGTTATTGGTCAGTTAAGGCTTTCTGCTTCTTCTTTATTGAGTTTTGGAAGATTATATTTTCATAGAAATTTGTCCATTTCACCTAGGTTTTCAAATTTCTTGGCATACAGTTCTTCATAGTAGTGTCTTACAATCCTCTGTATTTCTGTGGCATCAGTTGTAATCTCTTCTCTTTCATTTCTGATTGTGTTTATTTGGGTCCTCCCTTTTTTTTCTTGATGAACCTTCTTAAAGGCTTGTCAATTTTGTTTATATTTTCAAAGAACCAGCTCCTGGATTCATTGATCCTTAGAATTGTTTATTTAGTCTCTCTGTCATTTAATTCTTCTCCGATCTTGGTTATTTCCTTCCTTCTACTTGCTCTGGGATGTCTTTGTTGTTGTTCCTCGAGTTCTTGTAGGCGTAGGGTTAGGTTGTTTGTTTGAAATGTTTCTATTTTTTTAGGTAGGCCTGTATCACTGTGAACTTCCCTCTCAGGACTGCCTTTGCTGTGTCCCATAAGTTTTGGTTGTTGTAAATTCATTTTCATTTGTTCCAATATTTTTTTTATTTCTTCCCTAATCTCATCCCTGACCCATTCATTGATTAATAGCATACTATTCAGTCTCCATGATTTTGAGTGTTTTGGGATTTTTTCCTTTGGGTTAGTTTCTAATTTCAGTTCCTTGTGGTCAGAGAAAATACTTGATATAATTTCAATTTTCTTGAATTTGTTGAGGCTTGTTTTGTGTCCTATCATGTGGGCTATCTTTGAAAATGTTCCATGTGCATTTGAAAAGAATGTGTATTTAGCTTCTTTGAGGTGAAAGGCTCTATATATATCGGTTAAGTCCATTTCATCTAGGGCATTGTTCAATGATACAATATCTTTGTTCATATTTTGTTTGGAAGATCTGTCCATTTTTGACAGTGGGGTGTTAAAATCCCCTACTATAACTGTGCTGCTGTCAATATCTTTCTTGAAGTCCTCCAAGATTTTCTTTACGTGTTTGGGTGCTCCTGTGTTGGGTGCATATATATTTACAATGTATATGTCTTCTTGGTGGATTCTTCCCTTGAGTATTATGAAGTGTCCTTCTGGGTCTCTCTTTATGGCCCTTTTTTTGAAGTCTATTTTACCTGATATGAGTATTGCTGTCCTGGCTCTTTTTTCCTGTTCATTAGCTTGGAAAATTTGTTTTCTGCCCTTCACTTTCAGTCTGTGTAGGTATTTTGTCCTGAGGAGGGTCTCTTGTAGACAGCATATTTGTGGGTCATGCTTTCTTATCCACTCAGCTTTTCTATGTCTTTTGATTGGAGAATTAAATCCATTTACGTGTTAGGTTATTATTGATAGATACTTATTCATTGTCATTTTTTTTTTTTTTTGTATTCGTGTTCCTCTCTCTCTCTCTTTTCCTTTCTTTCCTTAAAGCAGTCCCTTTAGCATCTCTTGCAGAGCTGGTCTAGTGGAGGTGTATTCTTTTAGACTTCTTTTGTCTGGGAAGCTCCTTATTTGGCCTTCTATCTTAATTGACAGCCTTGCTGGGTAAAGTAGCCTTGGTTGCAGGCCTCTGAATCTCATTACTTGTAATATTTCTTGCCATTCTCTTCTGACTGGGAGTATTTCCATTGAGAAGTCAGCTGCTAACCTTATCGGGGCTCCCTTGTATGTTACTTCCTGTTTCTCCATTGCTGCCTTTAAGATTCTCTCTTTGTCTTGGAATTTTGCCATTTTAATTATAATATGTCTTGAGGTGGGCCTCTTTGGGCTCCTTTTGATTGGGACTTTCTGTGTTTCCTGTATTTGTGTGATTTTTTCTCTCATCAGATTAGGGAAGTTTTCCATCATTTCTCTTTCAAACACATTTTCTATCCCTTGCTCTTCTTCTTCTCCTTCTGGTATCCCTGTTATATGAGTATTATTACATTTCATGTTGTCCTGCATTTCCCTTAATACTTCTTCATTCTTTCTGAGACTTTTTTTCCTTTTCTTGCTCTTTTTGGGTGTTTTTTTATACCTTGTCCTCCAGCTCGCTGATTCGATCCTCTGCTTCATCAAGCCTGCTTTTGATTCCTTCTATTGTGTTCTTCAGTTCAGATATTGTATTCTTTATTTCCTCTTGGTCCTTGTGAATAGTTTCTATTCCCTTTTTTATGTTGACATAGTTTGCAGTGAGTTCATTGTAGTTTCCCTGTAGTTTCTGGTAATTCTCTGCGAGCATCAATATTGAGCTTCCTGATAACCAATGCTTTTAACTCAATATCTGATAGTTGACTTGCTTCTGTTTCATTTATCATTCTTTCTGGGGTTTCTTCCTTTCCTTTCATTTGGGGATTGTTTCTTTGTCTTCCCATTGTTTTGGGGACTCTTCTTGTTATCTCCTGTTTCTTAAATTGATCTCTTCTGACTCCCTGTGTTTATGGTATGAACTTCTATGGTAGAATACCTGTGAGACTCAGTGGTGTGGTCTCCTTAATCTCCTTAGCTCGCTGGTCTTGGACTGTTGTTTATGCTGGCTCTTTGTATGTCTTTGGGTTTTGGTTGTTGTTGGATCTTCCTTTGGTGGGTCCTTCTTTCAAGCTGGTTAACTGAGGGTCACTCCATCCACACGCCTTATATTCTGTTGTGCAGATGCGGACAGTTTGTGTTGAAGCTGATTCTTCTTTGAGAACAAGGTTTTGAGGCTTCTCTTACACTCTTATTCAGTTATTTGTTGTGGGTAATTTCTCCACCAATTGGTTATATTTCCAGGTTGGTCCTGGATTGAGGTTAGTGTGGGTTCTACTACCTCCTTCACCTTCTTCTGTTGTTTTCTTCTGGTGGTTCCTATGTTGGTGGATTTCCTATTCCAGCAGGTATACTGGTGTTCACCACTCCCACCTTGCAAGTTCTCTGGAGTAGCAAAGTGAAATTTATCTCACTGTCTCTGTTTTTTGGTATAACCCTGTTTGGGTATAACTCTGGTCTTTTGATAGCTCCAGGTTTTAATGTCTCACCTGCAAGACAAATAAGGGGTCCTCAGGAGAAAACAATACAGCCGACAACCTGATCTCAAAATTCAAGCTTCCAGAACTCAGGCAGACAGAACCAACCACCTTGAGCACAACCTGTCTGGTGAGGAGTGCTGTGGGGACTTGAAAGGGCTGGCTGGGCATCCACAGGTGGCTACAGGCAATGCAGCAGCTGGAGAATAGGGGCAGACAAGGCGGGGGCTGGTGGACCAGGCGAGGTGATGCTGGTGGTCAGGACAATTCCACATTCACATGCAGATAAACCAGAAGGAACAACTGGAGAATGAGACAGACCCAGAAGAAGTTCTTAAAAATATTTTGGAGCAAGAGGCTGACAAAAGCATTTATTTAACCCTGGCTAATGTAGCTCAGTGGATTGAGTGTAGGCTGAGAAACAAAGGGTCGTGGGTTCGATTCCTAGTCAGGGCACATGCCTGGGTTGCGGGCCAGGTCCCTAGTAAGGGCCATGTGACAGGCAACCATACATTGCTGTTTCTCTCCCTCTCTGTCTCCCTCCTTTCCTCTCTCTCTAAAAATAAAAGTAAAATCTTTTTAAAAAGCACTTATTTATACTTCGCAGGTCTGAGCGTGCAAAATTTTCCTCTTGCAACATTTTGAGTAATTTTCTGAAGTGTTCATGAGCCAAATTACTGATCTTCAGGAAGATGAGCAATTATCCAAACAGAATGCTTCCCTGTGAACACTGCAAACACAATTAAAGAGGCACTAACATAAATTATGCTAGAGTGTACTACTATATTACTTTTTTTTTCAATTGGTAAAGACATCTTGTGTATGGCCAGAAAATGTATTGTTAGTACTGTTTTAGTTCTAACCTCTTTAAATAGCAGCTGTGTTCAAGACAGATTTGACCTGATAACAAAACGACAGAAGCTGGGATCTTAAGGCTTCATTCACTCTCAGAGATGACCACTGTGCGCAGGAAAGCTGTCAGTGTTTGCACAGGTTTGACTGACCTGTGTAATTTGGATCGTAATTATGCTCCTGAGTAGGGAATGGAACCAGCTTTGTGTTTCAACAGCACCTGGTGCACAGTTGGATTCTAAGTCTTGAATAACAATCCACAAAAATCAATTTAATAACAGTAAAATAGGTCTTTATGCAGCACAATTCTTTTTTTATCTCTGGCAATTATTGAGAACAATTCTAACTTAGCAAAGAATGCGTTATCCTTGGGGTCATTTTTCCCTACAAGGAAATGCCATGTGTCTCCCAAGAGCATTTCCTGTCCATAACAGACAAGAGCAAAGCTGTGGACTCCGAAATGAGTGAAGAGCAAATGGAAGAGGGAAAATGCGTGGGTCGCTTGCCACCCTGTTTTGGTACGTCCTCCGAAAAGGCTGGCTCGGGTGCTGATGAAGCAGATGTAGTCCTCTAGGCAATCCATGTGCCATGAGCTGGCCTCTTAACCCGTGCAGCCAATGAGAGTCCAAAAGGAGCACACCGTAGCATCCTAAGATTCTGTCACGGCAAGGACTTCCCGCAGAACTGATCGACGCCCTTCAACTTGAAAATGAAGTCCAGAGGCATGAAGTGGCATGCTCACATTCACACACATACGGTGCGGTGCCTTTTTCCATGTTACTATCCTCTCCCAAACAAAAACAAAAAGAAACATATATTTCTTTCACTGGAATAAACAGAAAGATTGCCACTTAAAATAATATCATATATACCACTCTTAAAAATAAAATATTACCCCTGTCCATATTTATATTTAGTTAAATATAAGATAGGTCAGACCAATACTGATAATCCTCTGTAAGTGTGGAAATTAATGTAATGGTATTCTTGGTCACCAGATACGGTGAGTCCTTTGTTAGAAAATCTGGCATGTTGTGATTTACATGCACCTGTCTTTTCTCTTTTGCTATTTTGAACACTTTTTCAAAGAAATTTCTATCCTGCATTCTTCCCAGTGGGGATTTGATTGTCAGTCCAACCCTCATAATTGGTTTGGTTCTCCAGATCCATTACTCTGATATGTGAAATATCAGAACGATAGTAGCATTGGAAACATTAACAACTGCTATTCAAAAATTCTATCTTTGGGTAATGAATTCAGAGCATAGTACTTTGATCTATACTATAAGATTATGATGGCCAGTGGGTCCTTTTCTAAAACCATGATGCAAATGAAATAATATAACTTCAAAATCTTGGTGATCATACAGACCAAAAGCTATTTCTTGTGTGTTATTCATCAGGTATGATAACAGTCATCTACAACTTGCACTGATTGCTAGATTACAGGTAACACTTGGAAACAAACAATTGAACATGATTTTATAGCTTGGGATTGTATATGACTTCTTAGGATTGTATGGAGACGAGGAGTTGTCTACTTAGAAATAAAAATGCATTATGGTTTACCATTCATTTGCCTTATAATAAACTTGCTGGACCTTTTCTATACACATTTAAAGATAAAAATAAATAGAATAATTAGTGACGCCTATATTTTTGACTCTAAACTACATCTCCATGTTGGAGCGGTATATATCCTCCTCTAAATAGACATATCATCACTAGATTAGTGCCTGAAGATTTATTGAACATAGCACATATTATTTTACTTTTCTTTGTACTTTTTCTTTTCTGAACTTAGAGAAACTGCCATGGCCGAATTTATATATAAATTATTACTTTGAAATGTGTTTATGTCTGATAAAGATTAGTCATTTTTGGCTAAATGGAATTACAAAATACAAAAATTTAAACTAGAAATACAAAGCAATATCATCATGACAGAACTACTAAAAATAAAACAGCTATATATGGTGTATTTTAAATTCAAAATATATATTCTTCCAGGGAGTTAAAAATTTCTATATTTATGTCAACATCTAGATGGGCTAGCGGATAAGAAGCCCTTTGCCTTCTGCCCGAATGGTGGTTTCTTGCTAATAGTGAGGGAAACCTATGTCTGTATTCGCATTCCTATCCTGACGACTGAGCCTGGGAGGAGTATTGTTAATTGCTCTCTTCTGCTCTTGTCTTTCTTTGTTATAATGCTCTCTGGTGATTCAACATGGTAACCTAGAGAGTGAAAGCAAAAGATCTTACCTATGGTTCATGAAAGGCAGATCAATCACCTTTCCTTCCCATTTCTTTCCTGAGAACCTAATACCCTATATAACTTCTCTAGTCTAACAACACTCAACCAGTGAATCTGGGTGTGAAGTTGTGGCGGATTCCGTCCCGCAGAATCCGCCGTGGGTGGACTGGAACCTGAAGCGCCAATGATTCACACACAAAGACGCGTTATGAGATGAAAACCGGGGCCACGGGCGTCCTTCCGTATTCTTGGAAGGAAAAGCCGCGCACTAGGCAGAACCGGTATTTTTATTTAGAAAACACAGGAAATAGCAGAAAGGGGGATGGCCATTCATTAACTAT
>PVJI01009660.1:0-64333 GCA_004026765.1 Micronycteris hirsuta | reverse complement strand
GGCTGGGTGGTGATGAACTTCTTGAACTTGACCTTATCTGAGAAGCACTGTATCTGCCCTTCCATTCTAAATGAAAGTTTTGCTGGATAGAGTATTCTTGAGTGTAGGTCTTTGCCTTTCATGACTTGGTATGCTTCTTTCCAGCCCCTTCTTGCCTGAAAGGTCTCTTTTGAGAAATCAGCTGACAGTCTTATGGGAACTCCTTTGTAGGTAACTGTCTCCTTTTCTCTTGCTGCTTCTAGGATCCTTTCCTTATTTTTGATCTTGGGTAATGTAATTATGATGTGTCTTGGTGTGTTCCTCTTTGGGTCCAACCTCTTTGGGACTCTCTGAGCTTCTTGGACTTCCCGAAAGTCTATTTCCTTCACCAGCTTCGGGAAATTCTCCATCATTATGTGTTCAAATAAGTTTTCAATTCCTTGGAATTCATCTTTTCCTTCTGGCAGCCCTGTGATCCGTATGTTGGGACGTTTGCAGATGTCCTAGAGGTTTCTGAGCCCCTCCTCTGTTTTTTGAATTCTTGTTTCTTCATTCTTTTCTGGTTGGATGTTTTTTTCTTTCTGCTGATCCACTCTGTTGATTTGAGTCCCAGTTTCCTTCTTATCCATATTGGTTCCCTGCAGATCTCTCCTCATTTGTTCAAGCAATTTTGATAATTTTTTGTCGAATTCTGTGAGCATCCTGATTACTAGGGTTTTAAACTGTGCATCTGATAGGTTGGCTATCTCTTGGTCGGTTAGTTCTGGAGCTTTGATCTGTTCCTTTGGGCCATTTTTTTCCTCTCGGTGTGCCTGTTACTGTAAGGAGGGCGGAGCCTTGGAGTTCACCTCCGCAGGAACACTCCCGGTAGTTGTGCTGTGACGTAGCCTGTGGGGGCGGGACCTGAGAGCACAATGGCGCCTGCTCCGCTCTCCGCACGCACACTGCCTCCTGCAAGTAATTCGAGCCCCTCTGTGCTGGCTCCGGGGGTCGCTCCGGGGTCAGTGGACGGGCTGCAAAGCTCCAATCCCCCACGGGTCTCCTCAATGAACTCTCCTGTGAGGTTGGTAGTTCCTCCCGCCGCGGACTCCACCCCCACAGGTGCTCTCAATCTGCGCCGATGGGTTGCGCCCTGCTTTCTCTCCCGGTTTGTCTGCACGCAAATGCGGACCTGCCCGGTCCACCAGTCTCGGCCCCGCTGGGTCCGGATGAGCCGGGCACTGTCCGTGCTTAGGTCAGGCACTCCCGTCTCAGTGTGCTGCAGCCCCGTGGGAACCGCCCCTCCAACCGCGGTCCTGCCGTCTGCTCTCCAGCTCGCTGCGGGGTCGATGAGCGTTCTCCCGCTGCCCTGCTCCTCCCGGCTCACTAGACTCTTTAATTCCTTGGTTGTCGGACTTCCTCTCAATTCGATTTTCTGTCAGATCTGGCTGTTTTTGGTTGGGTAAATTTCTGTTTTTTTCCTTGTTTGGTTGTGTGAGGAGGCACGGCGCATTCACCTATGCCCTCACTAATTATTTTCTAAACCCACCTCCTCACCTATTTGCAGATTGCTAAGTATTGTCCTATTTCAAGACCTTTGCATTTTTCTACCAGGTATACATGTGGCTCATTCCTTTACTTCTTTCAAATCATTGCTCAAATGACCCTTCCTCCAAGATGCTCCCCTGACCACTTTATAGCTCACACCCCATCACTGTATCCTCACCTTGCTTCATTTTTTTCCTAGCACTCATCCCTACCTGACATGTTATATTTATTAATATTTATTTTCAGTCTCCTCCCATTAGAGTGTAAGCTTATCAAATCAAGGACTTTGTTCACTGTGTTCCGTGTTGCATCTTCAGTGCCTAGAACAATAACTGGCTCATGTTTGCACTCAATAAATTCTGGTTGAATGTATGACAAGTATCTTTCATTTGCTCCTCTATATCCACTCTCCCCCTTCTTCCCAGTATTCAGTATAGTCAACATCAGTGGACTCCTTTATCCTCTGGCTTCAACCCATGCAGAGTCCCAGTAGGAGTCTAGGAGGAAATAAGGACAATGAAGTCAGAATGTTTATTCCTCCCTGCCAAATTGCCTCAGGTTTACCCTGTTTCTGGATCTAATATAACTATCTCTCCCAAGGTGACCCTCTGTACATGTAATTTGTCTTTCCAATAACCACTGCTTACCCTCCCCCTCCATTTTGGCCTTCATCCTATAATAGCTTCTTTGCTGTTGTTACCCTCAGGATATTATACTATACTGTGGTTTCCTTATACTCATCCATACCTTTGTAAATAAACCCATCTCATATCATCCACATTTAAGAGTGACATCTGTTTCCTTTGGGTTCCTGCCTGATACAGATGAATAACTCTAGAACACTGTGAAGTAGACACTGTTACCACCCCATTTTACAGATGAGAACTCTGAGGCCCAGAAAGATTAAGAAACTTGCCTAAGATTATATAGGTAATTAGTAACAGAGCCAGAATTTACTTTAGAAAAAAATGTGGGAGAATACTTTCATGGCAACAGGATAGGGAAGAATTCCTAAACAAAACCAAGAAAGCATACCTATAAAGGAAAAGGTTGAGAAAATGGAAATCCTCTATATCAAAAGATACCATAAACAAAGTAAAGAGACAAGTCACTAACTAGAAAATATATGCAAAATAAAATATATACACTTTATATGCATAAAGTGTATAGAATATATAAAGAACTCATAAAATAAATAAGAAAAGCAAAAACAGCATAACAGATAAATGGTCTGGGCAAAGGATAAGAAGGGAAATTCATAGAGGAAGAAACTCAAACTGGGTAACAAACATATAAAAGATGCTCAATCTCTCTAGTAATTAGGGAAGTGGAAATTAAAACAATGAGATTCCATTTCACACCATTTGGCAGATGAAAACTAGTAAGTGCAATAAATTTAGCAAGGATAAATGTGGGAATGTTTGGAAAAGCTACTTTGGAGAACAATTTGACAATACCTCATAAAGCTAAAGATACACATAAAGTCATTCCTTATTATCCAGAAAGAATTGGTTCCAGGACCCCTGGGATACCAAAATATACTGATGCTCAAGTCCCTTATATGAAATGGTATATCATTTGCATATAGGCTACAGCAGGGTATGGCTACACATCACTTAATTCACATGAATTCAGTGTAGTGCTCAGCACAGCATGCGGCAAATTCAAGTTCTGCTCTTTGGAACTTTCTGCATAATTTTAATCCATGGGTAGTTGAATCTATCCATGGATGTGAAAGCTGTGGATATGGAGGGCCAACTGTACTCCATCACCTAGTAAATTCACTTGAAGAAGTTTTTCCTAGAGAAATACTTATACCTAAGGAGACATGTTCACCATGTTCACATTGTTCACTGCAACACTGTTGAAAACTCATTCAGTGCAAAAATGGACTACCAGCCCTGACTAATGTGGCTGAGTGGGTTGAGCATTGTCCTGTGAACCTAAGCGTCGCCCATTGATTCCTGGTCATGGCACATGCCTGGGTTGCAGACCAGGTTCCTGGTTGGGGGAGTGCAGGAGGCAACCAACTGATGTTTCTCTTTCACATGAATGTTTATCTCCCTTTCTTTCTTCCTCCCTTCTCCTCTCTCTAAAAATAAATAAATACTGTATTTTGCCATGTATAATGTGCACTTTTTTGCTCAAATTTTTTAGGGAAAAATAAGGGTGTACATTCTACATGGCAGTACTAAACCGTGGGTGTGTGCTATACATGGACAATACAGTAAAAATCTTTTTTTTTAATGGACTACCGCACACAGTTAAAAGGAATGAATTACATTTACATTTATGGATGTCTCAAAAACATGGATAAATCTCAAAAACATAATTTTTTAAGTCTTTATTTATTTTTAGAAAAAGGGGAAGGGAGGAAGAAAGGGAGAGAAACATCAGTCAGTTGCCTCTTGCACACACACCCCCAACTGGGGATCTGGCCCGAAACCCAGGCATGTGCCCTGACTGGGAATCAAATGGGTGACCTTTTGGTTTGTGGGACAATGTTCAACCCACTGAGCCACAGAAGTCAGGGGTAAAAAACATAATTTTGTGCAAAAAAAAAAGGCAAGTTGAAAAATAATATATACCGTATGGTGCTATTTATAATTATAAAAATACACTAAACAACATAAATAACATAGTATATGTAGCTTATGAATATTTATGTTATAAAAGTATAAAAACACATAGAAATGACATATAACAACTTCAGTAATGTGGTTATGTCTGTGTAAGAAGGAGGGAGAAGGATTAGTAGGTAGTTGTGTCTGTATCTGAAATATTATTTATTATTTTTACTTATATCAGTTTACATTTTTATTTTTTTAACTTTATTTTTTCATAGAGAGAGGGAAAGGGAAGGAGAAAGAGAGAGACAGAAACATCGATGGGAAAGGGAAACATTGACTGGTTGCTTCTCCTCTGCGCCCCAACCAGGGACTGAACCTGCTACCCAGGCATGTGCCCTGACCAGGAATGTACCAACAACCTTTCCCTTTGTGGGAGGACACCCAACCAACTGAGCCACACCAGTCAGGGCTACATTTTTACTTGTGTTTGGTACAACTCTATTGGGGTATAAATGACATAAAATAAAGTATGCATATTTAAAATGTACAATTTGATAGATTTTTACATATGTATACAACCTTAAAACCAATACCACAATCAAGAGAATAAACATATACATCATTCTTCAAAATTTCCTCCTGTCCCTTTCTACTCACCCCCTTACCCAGCCTGTTCCCAAGCCACCACTGTTCTTTTTTTTTTTTCTTAAATATTTTTTAAATTTATTCATGCAGAGAGGGGGAGGGAGAAAGAGAGGGAGAGAAATATTCATCTGCAAGAGAAACATTGATTTGTTGCCTCTTGTGCGCCCCCAGCCAGCGTCTTGGCCTGCAACCAAGGCATGTGCCCCACAGAGGAATCAGGGAATCAAACCGGTGATCTTTTGCTTTGTGGGCCAATGCCCAACTAACTGAGCTACACTGGTCAGGGATTTTTTTTTTCATCTCCACCTAAAGATATGCTCACTGATTTCAGAGCGAGGGGAAGGGAAAGAGTGAAGGAGGGAGAGCAACATTGCTGTGAGAAAGAAACATTGACTGGTTGCCTACCGCATGTCCTGTCTGGGACTGAACTGCAACCCAGGTATGTGCCCTGATCGGAATCAAACTGGGACCTTTCAGTTTACTGGAGGACGCTCCAACCAACTCAGCCACACTGGCCAGGGCCATTGTTCTTTTCTCTATTGCTATAGATTAGTCTTCATTTACTAGAATTTTATACGAATGAAATGATACAGTATGTACTCTTTTTTTTTCCACATTTAAAATCTGTTTATTAAATGTCCCTTGTTTCTTCCCTGACTGGCATGGCTCAGTTGGTTGAACATCATCCCACAAAGCAAAAGATCACTGGTTCAGTTGCCGGTCAGGGTACTGCCTTGGTTGCAGCAGGTCTCTGGTTGGGGCACATGCAAGAGGCAACCTACAGATGTTCCTATCTTACACACTGATGTTTCTCTATCTTTCTTTCTCCCTCCATACCCCGCTCTAAAAGTAAATACAGCCCTGGCTGTATTGGCTCAGTGGATTGAGCACCGGCCTGGGAACCAAAGGGTCGTAGGTTCAATTCCTCTACAGGGCACATGCCTGGGTTGTGGGCCTGGTCCCCAGTAGGAGGCATGCAAGAGGCAACCACACATTGATGATTCTCTTTCTCTCTTTAAAAAAGAAAGAAAGGAAAGTAAATACATAAAATCTTTAAAAAATAATAAATGCCCCTTGTTTCTCATTCAGGAAATGTCAGAGGGGACTGGATCCTTGTTCTGGAAGCAGATGGAGGTCAAAACCAAGCCATGGGGTTATCCATGTCATCACATCATTGCACAAAACAGCCTTTCTTCCACATTCTTCTATAGTGCCTATTGTTCAACACACACGGCAGGATTACAGGCAGACACAGAAGTAGGTTGACTGCATTGTGAACTAGGGTGGGGGCACAGTCAACCGGATGCTGGGAGGCAGCACTCACAGCCGAATGTTGCTGCAGGGCAGGACAGCTGACCTCAGCAGACCCTCCATAGCCTGGGATTAAGATGACATCTAGGAGCCCTGGCTGGTGTAGCTCAGTGGATTGAGCTCGGCCTGGGAACCAAGCGGTCCCGGTTCAATTCCCAGTCAGGGCACATGCCTGGGTTGCAGGCCAGGTCCCCATGAGGGCCATGTGAGAGGCAACCATACATTGCTATTTCTCTCCCTCTCTTTCTCCCTCCCTTCCCCTCTCTCTAAAAAATAAAATAAAAATAAAATCTTTAAAAAAAAAAAGAATGCCTTACATTTAAAAAAAAAAAAAAAAAAAGATGACATCTAGGAGCATCCTGCCAAAACCACACCTCACTGCAACCGTTGGCCTCAGTTTGCCGCCATATAAGCCATGCCTGTACTGTTTTTATTTTATTTTTTCAAGATTTTATTTATTTTTCGAGAGAGGGGAGGGAGGGAGAAAGAGAGGGAGAGAAACAGCAATGTATGGTCGCCTCTCACATGGCCCTCACTGGGGACCTGGCCCGCAACCCAGGCATGTGCCCTGACTGGGAAGCAAACCAGCAACCCTTTGGTTCGCAGCCACGCTCAATCCACTGAGCTACACCAGCCAGGGCTCTATTTTTAATCTGGCTTGTTTTACTCAGAATAATTATTTGGAGATTCATTCATACTAGTGCATGTATCAGTAGTTCATTTCTTTTAATTGCTGAGGTATTCCATTGTTTCGGTATACCACAGTTTGTGTACAAATCTTTCTATAAACAGATGCTTTCATTTTTTTCAGGAAATACCCAGGAATGGAATTTCTGAATACATTAGATGTGTATAGTGGTCCCCCATTATCCACAGTTTAGCCTTCTGTGGTTTCAGTTACCTGCAGTCCAAAAATGTTGAATGGAAAATTCCAGAAATAAACAATTTGTAAGTTTTAAATTGTGTGTTGTTCTGAGCAGCATGATGAAATCTTGCGAGGTCCCACTCATGAGGATATGTCTAGCATATTATTGCTGTATACACTACCTGCCCACTAGTCATTTAGTACCTATATATAGAGTTTGGTACTATCCATGGTTTCAGGCAGCCAATGGCGGTCTTGGAACATATCCCCAGTGGATAAGGGAAGGACTACTGCATTTATTTTATTAAGAAACTGCCATCCTCTAGCCAGGTGGATCGGTTGGTTGGAACATTGTCTTGTACACCAAAAAGTTTGATTCCCAGTCAGGTTACATACCTAGGTTGCAGGTTCAATCCCCGGTTGAGGTGACTACAGGAGGCAACCGATTAATACTTCTCTCACATCGATGTTTCTCCCTCGCTCTCCCTTCTTTTCTCTTTAAAATCAATAAACTTATCCTTGGCTGAGGATTTTTAAAAATATGTATAAGAAAAGAAACTGCCAAACTATTTCCCAAAGTGAATATATTTCACATTACCACTAGGAGTGTATGAAAGTTTCACTGATTCTGATAGGTATGTGGTTTTAATTTGCATTTCTCTAATAACTAATGACGTTTATCATCTGTTCAAGAGTTTATTTGCTGCCCTGGCTGGCTCAGTCAGTGTACTGAGTCCCGGCCTGCAAGCAGAAAGGTCAGCAGCTCTGCTCCTGGTCAGGGCACATGTCCAGGTTACAGGTCAGGTCCCCACTTGGGGGTGAAGCAACCTATTGATGGACACATTGATGTTTCTCTCTCTTCCTCCTCTCTCTAAAAATAAATAAATAAAATCTTTCTTTAAAAAAGAGTTTATTTGCCATCCATATACCTTCTTGAATTGTTTGCTCAAATCTTTTGCTAATTTTAAAAAATTGGGTTGTTTGTCTTGTTATTGAGTTTCAAGAGTTATTTATAATAGCCCACATACTTTCAGATATGTGTTTGGCAATATTTTCCCCCAATCAGTAGCTTGCCTTTTTATTTTCTTAACAGTGTCTTTTGAAGAACAACAGGTTTTAATTTTGATGAAATATAATTTGTTGATTTTTGCTGTGGTTAATTTTATGTGTCAACTTCACTGGGATGCTGGGTATCCAGATACTTAGTTAATCATATCTGTGAGGTTGCTTCTGGATGAAATGAAGTTTCCTCCAATAGATCTTCATTTACAGCAGCTCCTCCGAAGTCTGTGAAAGAGCATTCCTCTCCTTTGTTTCTCTGGACTAGCACAGAGTTTGCTATTATATCTCATGACCTGAATTGCAATTCTTTCTTGTTCCCAAATAAACCCATTTTGCTGGAGAAATATCTGGCTGTCTATTTGTTTAAAGTCAATGGTTTGGCTGGATGGGCTCACATGGAAGGAATATGAGTAGAAAATTGGTGACAAGGAAATTTGGGGAAGTATGTATATAGACCTTTTTGAATGGGCAAAAAACATGAAGATATTTGTGTAATTTGTAAATGATCACCAGTGGATGGCCGCAGCAGAAGAGGAGTTTAATAGTCAGTGCACAGGACGACCCGCTCTGTGCGTACCAGTCAGCCTCTTACCCTGGCCACTCATGTCACCACCCAATGTGCTCGTGAGCACAGTGGCCATGGCGGCAGGGATGGAAGTTATACATTGGCTCGGCAACTTGGACTTCCATTCACCAAACCCAGCGTGGCTATGGCTACTGCTGAGTGCCCAGTATGGCACCATCCCCGAAAGTGATCAATAGGCTAACTCATAGTAGGTTGATTACATTGGACCACTTTCATCATGGAAAAGGCAGCATTTTGGTCCTAATGGAATAGATGCTCTGGATACAGATTTTCCTTGCTTGCATGAAATGCTCCTGCCAAAACTACCATAAATGGACTTAAAGAATGCCTTATCTACCATTATGGTACTCCACATAGCATTGCTTCTGATCAAGAAAATCATGTCACAGCAAGAGAGGGGCAACAGTGGGCCCATGCTCATCAGATTCACTGGTCTTACCATGCTCCCCACTATCCCAAGCAGCTAGTTTGGTGGAACAGTAGAATGGTCTTTTAAAAATTTTAATCTTATTTATTTACTTTGCAGCCTGTAAGTTTATTGTGTCTTCAAGACACTACCGTGTAGACTCCTTTCCCAGAGAAGGGTCTTTCATAGACAGGGAACCATCCTCCAGATGAGTTGTCCATTTGTCCTTTTCATAGGAAGCTGGATTCTTCCTCTTGGATGTCTCAGACTCCTGGGTCCCTCATGTGCAGACAAGATAAAATGCTACAAATGACAGCACGATGCAAAAGCTAGATATCTGAGTGCTGCACAGCACGCTGGGGATGCCCTTGCTGAAGCAGTGCAGGAAGGCCTGCTGCTCTAAGGGCGACAAGCTGTGTAGGTGATCACATGGGCTCCAGTGACAGCTTCCCAAACCCAGGCAGCGCCTCACCCTCCACAGTTGTGGGATCCACTGGCCTAGAACGGCCTTTAAAGACTCAGTTACAGAATCTTCTAGGTGTCAATACCTGATTGTTTTTGCATATATATATACATATATATACACACACATACACACATATATGTATATATATACACATATATAAATACAATTGATTCTTGTATGTTAGCCTTGTATCCTGTAAACTTGCTAAACTCATTCTAGCAATTTTTGGGGGGTAGATTTCATAAGATTTTCTATATAAATGATCATGTTATTAATGAAAAAAGCAGTTTTACTTCCTACTTTCTAAAATATATGCTTTTTATTTATTTTTTTTACTTCATTTCACCAATTACGATCTTGTGTATAATGTTGAATATAAGTGATAAGAGCAGACATCTCTATAATTCTCAGTGCATTCCTATAGCTTCAAATGATTCATTAAATTTTTTAAAAATTTATGTCAAACATAAAGGAGAGGTGGAAGAATATAGTATGAATAACTACTCCGATCCCTACCAACTTATTTGAGAGTTAGTTGATGACACAATTTCTCATCAGATCTGAACATTTTAGTGTGTGATTCCTACCAAGTAGGGTATTCTCCTAGATAACTAAAACAAAGCCATCAGGATCAGTAAAATAATATTTGATACATTACTACCATATAATCCACAAACCCTGTTCAACTTTTGCCAGTTGTCCCAAAAATACCATTTAGAGCAAAAGGATCCAGTCCAGAGTCACATGTTACATTTAGTTGTCATGTTGCTTTACTCTTCTTCAGTATGGGACAGCCCTCTTGTCTTTCCTTGACTTTCATGACCTCACACTTCAACATTACAGGCCACTTACTTTGTAGGATATTCCTCAATTGGGTATGCCTGATATTTCCTCACAATTAGATCGAATCAGGTTATTATATATTTTTGTCAGGAACTACAACAGAAATGATATTTTAATTGCATTCTATTAGCCTAAACATTATATTAATTTGTCCTATTAATGTTAACTTTGATTCCTTGATTTTGGTGCTGTCTGCCAGGTTTCTCCACTGTAAAATTATTTTTCCTTCTGTAATTATTGAGTGTTTCCTGGGGAAAGTACTTTGAGACTAAAAGTGTCCTACTCCTCATAAAATCTTCACCCATTTTGTTTAGTGTTCATTGATGTTTTGTGGCTTAATTATGACTATGACTGTTACTAAATGGCATTTTCTGACTCCATCATTCCTTCTACATTTATTAGTTGTCTTTTTCTGAGAAAATATTTTTTCTTCCCATTTAATTAAATTAATTACTATTTATTACTTCCCATTTATTACTACCAGAATGACTCATAGATTCCTGTTTTATTTGGTGGGTTCTAATATTTTGTTATTACTGTACTTAGTTTGATGTTCAAATTGTCCCAGATTTGGCCAGTGGGAACACCTTCAAGCTGACCCTTGTATCCTTTAACATGTCCCATTATTTAGCATTCCACACTTTCCTAGCACAACCAGACATTTTAGGTTCACCTTGTACTTTCAATCCCAAGCCCTTGAATCAGCCCTTTCTCCAGGGAGCAATAGTATTTTTTAGTGGAGGACGGTATTTAGAAACCAATTCCTGATGTGGTCTGCTATGGGGTGCCACTATTCCCAGGTCTTCTCAGTGAACAGAATTAGGAGGAAAAATATGTATATGTATTATTATATACTCATATCATATATCATATAAAAATATATATATATTCACCCTGATACCTCCAACTCTAACCTATTGTCACAGAATTCATTCTCATATTCTCCGTTTCCGACTTGAGACCCTTGTCTGGCCAAAGAAACCTGGTTCCCTTTACAATATATTTATTTAACCAACCTCCCTTACATATAACCAGTACTCCATTGCTGCCCATCCCTCCCCTCAACTAGGGATGCCTACTTGGGCTCCTGCACCCATGCCAGGCCCCCACAGTGGAACCAGAACCTTCTTTACTTTCTCTCCTCAAACTGCAGTACCCAGTGGGCGGGCTACTGCTGCTGCTCATCTAACTGGACTCCTACATTCCCACCTAGTGGTTTTTAGACTGAACTATTCAGGAAGGAAGGAGGAAGAAGATAGGTAGGCTCATAATTATTTTTCAATTAAGAAGAAAAATATGCTTCAATCATTTTGATGAGGTGTGACTATAATTCATAGAAGTATTGTTGGCTACTCTCACTTGTGGCCAAAAGAAAATCAGACTTCATTATTAAATTCGGTGTGGTTAATCTGTGTCCATGATTATATTTTTAATGGCTGACATAGCTATACCAAAAGGAACCATGTTTGAGGTTATTAACTATACATATTTAGGAAACAAATAGAATAGCTGTGTCCAAGAGAACTACTGAGACTGAGTCAATTGCTCTTTCCTCTTTGATTAAACAAGCTCTGAAGAAGTACAAGCTTCTAGCTAAAGATAATGCCCCATGTACTTGTAGGAAGCCATGCCCTGCAGCTTTAAAAAAAAAATTTTTTTTAACACTTAACTTATTGATTTGAGAGAGAGAGGAAGGGGGAGAGAGAGAAACGTCAATTTGTTGTTCCACTTATTTATGCATTCATTGGTTGATTTTTGCATGTACCCTAATTGAGGATCCATAACCTCAGACAACACTCTAACCAATTGAGCTACCTGGCCAAGGCTTCAGCTTTTGTTATATTGAGTTGATTTAAGATTAAGAGCTATCTTAGATGGGAAATGCCAGATCTTAACCTATGGTGAATGATAGATATTTCACACCAATTCATGGAGGCAGCAGCGCTAAGACTACAAATTCCAATCCTTCCTGTTTGTACTTTCTACTAGTAGGACCTAGTGGAAATCGCTCAGCCTCTTTGAGCCTCAACATCTTCATCTCTAAAATGGAGATTGTACTTCATAGGATTATTTAAGCAGATTAAAGTAATACCCTTGGGAAAAAATACAATAAAATTTTTTTCAAAAACTTTTTATGAAAAAGAAAATTTTAAAAAATAAATAAATACTCTTAGAACAGTGCCTAGCAATATAGGTGGATTTGTATTGAAACTAAAAACACCTAAGTTTCAGGGTTCTTACTTCTACAGGTTAACTCCAAGGTTCTGTACTTAATTTTATATTTTTAATTTTTCATTCTCTTTCTTAAAGAGAACTCTTAAATTGTATAAAAGTCAGACCCTACTCAACTTGGGTCTACTCGTTTCTGGCACACACCCGAGTGTGTGGTAAATGTTAGTTTTTATTACTTACATCTGATATTAACAGTGGTCCTCTAAGGTCTTTTTGTTTTGTATGGTGTGTGTGTATATTTTGTCTTTCTTTTTGCTTTTAAGTTGTCCCACCTTAGATAAAGATACACTATAGCATAAGCAATAATGTAGGACATTTCTTTCATTTACTCATCCATTTAAAAAATATCAAGTGGTTACTATGTCATAGGTGTCACAGTCTTGTGGCTAAGATAGACATATACTTAAATAATTACAATATGACATAGTAAGTGCTATAATAAATGTATGTACAGCCACATACAGGAAAAAAACAACAGACTCTAGAGGGTGTTGACAAATGTAGGCTTTTGACTGAGCTGCTTTAATGAATAAAGATAAAGTTGGAAATTGGAGGCTTATTCAATCTGAAGAAGCAACATATTCAAGGCTTTAATTACTTTCATTGAACAAATATTTATCAAGAAATAAAAACATATGCCCACACAAATACTTGTACATGAATGTTCATAGCAGCTTTATTTTAATAACCCCAAACTGGAAACTCCCTATCAAGAGGTAAACAGATACTTGGCCAGGTAGCTCAGTTGGTTAGAGTATTGTCCAATACACCAAGGTTATGGGTTTGATCCCTGGTCAGGGCACATACAAAAATCAACCAATGAATGCATAAATAATTGGAACAACAAATTGATATATTTCACTCTTTCTTCCCCCTCCCTTCTTCTCTCTGTCAGATCAATTTTTTTAAAAAGGTGAATAGAGGTACAAATTATAGTATATCAATACAATGAAATACTACTCAGCAATAGGAAATAATACATGCAATAACATGGATGAACCTTGAAAGCATTATGTAAACTGAAAGAAGCCAGACACCAAACCCTGCATACTGTATGATACCACTTAATGACATTCTGGGTCTGAGAAAGGACAAAACTATAGAGACAGGAATCATATCAGTGGTTTCTAGGGGCTGTGGTGGTAGTGGTGAAGGGGATTGTCTACAAAGGGGCACAAGAGAATTTGTTGGGATAATAGAAATGTTCTATATCTCAATTGTGATGGTTACATTATTGTACACATCTGCCAAAATCAACACACTGAATATTAAAAAATGGTGAATTTTACTGTATATAGATTATTCCTTAATAAACCTGAATTAAAAAAAGAACCACTAGTAAAAAGTGTGGTTTTAAAATGTGTCCATCACCTTGGCTGGTGTAGCTCAGTGGATTGAGCGCGGGCTGCCAACCAAAGGGTTGCCGGTTCGATTCCCAGTCAGGGCACGTGCCTGGGTTGCAGGCCAGGTTCCCAGTGGGGGCCACGTGAGAGGCAACCACACATCGATGTTTGTCTCCCTCCCTTCCCCTCTGTCTAAAAATAAATAAAATCTTAAAAAAAGAAATGTGTTCATAAAATCTTTGGCACTTCTCTCTTTTAAAATCACTTTAAAAGGTGGAGGCTAATTCCGTTCCCCTTGAATATGGGCAGGACTGACTTTGTGACAGTTTTAATAAACAGAATATTGCAGAAGTGACGGTGTGTGATTTCCATGAATAGGCCATAAAAGGCGCTGTAGCTTTCTCCTTGTTCTCAGATTTGGGGGAACCCAGGTACCACATTGTGAGAACACTTATCAGCCTTATGTAGAGCCCACGTGATAAGGAACTGATGCCTCTTGCCAACAATCAAGTGAGTGAAACATGTTGGAATCAAATCCTTGAGCCAATCCTTCCTGGCTGACGTGTCTATAAACTCATGAGAAATCCTGAGCCCAAACTGACTAGCTAAGCCAGTCCTGAATTCCTGACCCCCAGAAACTGTGAGATAATAAACATTTGTTGTTTTAAGCCACTAAGTCTGGGGTGATCTGTTACAGAATTGTAGACAGCTAATGTACTGAGAGATGGGGGTATAATTTGAGGTGAAGTTGGAAAGGCAGATAGGAGCCAAATCTCATAAAGACTTATAGGTATGGTGAGGATTCAGATTTAACTAAGTCCAATGGTAGGCCATTGGTGGTTTTATTCAGAATAACCATCAAAATATTGCTTTAAGTAATCACTTCACGATGGAATGGTCAAGATGGATGCAGGGAAACCCAGAGGAGGCTATGTCAGCAGCACAGGTGAAAGATGGTGGTGACTTACACGAGGGTGGTGACAGTGGAGACGGATGGATGGAGTGAAGGAGGTGGAGGAATCACTAATGACCCCAGGGGCTTTTGGTTGTCTGTTTGTTTGTTTGTTTGAATAGTTGAAATGAGGATAACTGTAAAAGGAACACATTGGGAGAAATGATGGATGCAGGCAAGGCCTTAAGGAGTATATAAACATAATGTGTTTGAGAAACTGCAAATAGGTCAGTATGGTTGGAGTTTATGGTTAACAGGAGGGGAGTAGTGAGAAAGTAGGCTGAAAAGAGGCATGAAAGAAAGCCGGTTTCCACTATAAAGTCTCTGGACTTGATCCAGTGTGCCACTGAACACTAAAAGATTTTAATTAGGAAAGTGATTGATCAAATTCACATTTTAATTAATTTATTTTTTAAAAGATTTTATTTATTTTTAGCCCTGGCTGGTGTGGCTCAGTGGAGTGAGTGTTGGCCTGTGAACCGAAAGGTCATTGGTTCAATTCCCAGCCAAGGCACATGCCTGGGTTGCAGGCCCGGGGAGCATGCAAGAGGCAACCAACTGATGTTTCTCTCCCTCCCTTCCCGCCTCTCTGAAAATAAATAAAATCTTAAAAAAAAAAAAAGATTTTACTTATTTTTAGAGAGATGGGAGAGAGAGAGAGAGAAACATCGATGTGCAAGAGAAACATTGATCAGTTGCCTCTTGCAGGCCCCCAACCAGGGACCTGGCCCTGCAACCCAGACATGTGCCCTGACTGGGAATTGAACCAGCGACCTTTTTTTGGTTTTCAGGAACAATGCCCAACCCACTGAGCCACACCAGTCAGAGCTCACATTTTTATTTAAAAACTTCTTTTTTCTAATTGATTTTAGAGAGCGTAAGAGGGAGAGAAACATTGGCTTGCTGCTTCACCCATTCACACACTCACTGGCTAATTCCCACATGTGCTCCTACTGGGAATCAATCCTGCAATGGGGCACATCGGGAGAGCACTCTAACCAAATGAGCTACCTAGCCAGGGCAAATTCACATTTTAGAAAGACAACCACCAGCAGCACTATAGAGTTTGGATTAAAGTTGGGAGCTATTGGAAACCAGGATATATTCTGAAAAACTTTCTGGTTTTTAGGAGGCAGCATAGTACAAGATGCTTCTTGACTTATGATGGGGTTATGTCCCCAAAAACCTATCTTAGGTTAAAAATATCTTAAATAAAAAATGCATTTAATATACCTAACCTACAGAACATTATAGTTAGCCTAGGCTACCTTAAATAGGATCAGAACATTTTACATTAGCTTACAGTTGTGCAGAATCTAATACAAAGGCTATTTTATAATAAAGTACTATCTTATATAATTTATATAATTATGTCTTGCAACTTTCATGCTGGGCAATCATCATGAGTTTCATCTCAAGAGCAATTGCCTGCTTCTTACTAGAAACAGGAGACACAGATGGGTGTTTTGCAGACATGATGGGGTTCAAAAATACAATATCCAAAAAACGCCAACAATAGGACACTGTGGAGAATATCTGCTGTTTACCCTCTTGCATTGCTGACTGGGAGCTACAGCTGCCACTGCCCAGCATCACGAGAAAATATCATACTGCATGTTGTTAGCCCAGGAAGAGTGAAATTCAAATACCTTTTCTACTGAACGTGCATCACTTTCACACCATCATAAAGTTGAAAAATTGTATGCCAACCCATCCTAAGTTAGGAATTGTCTGTAGAGTAGAAAGAACATAAATGGCTTTGAGCTCAGATGGATCCAAGTTCAATTCTTGGCACAGCAAGTTATACCACCTAAAAGCAACAGGATGGAGAAGGTGACCCCTTTTTCCTTCTGGATTCCTTAGAGAGGAACACCAGGGTTGTCTTGCTCCCTGTGAAAATATAGCTTCTTGTGGGATAGAACTCTAATACAAGAACCAAAATACCCTCAAAGGCAGGAAGAATGAGGCTAACTAACATCCTGTAGTGGGGTAAAGGTACAAGGAAAGGAGGTGAACAAAGCTAGAGAAGAATGGGCCAGATGCCTTAGGCCTCCAGGCTTCCCAGCTCATTTCCTTAGGTAAAGAGCTTTAGGCTGGGGGTTGTCCTCTCCTCAGCTCCATAAGGGAAACCCAACAGAGGCCTCACCAGTCTCTGGAATGCCTAGTCCTTTCAGGCAGGAGTTCCTCGCCAAAGCAAACAATCCCAGCTCTCCGATTGTGCTTTGGCTGGGGTAGGGGAGAACAAAGATTCCTTTCTTTGCTTCCCCAGTTCTATGGCTCCAGCCAAAGGCACTGTTTACACAATCTTCCTGGTGAAAAATTTGTTCCTTTTTTCTCTATGTTGCAGCTGGGAAAGATTGACTCCCTCCTTGCCTATTCCTTTTCTCCAGACCCCTGGTCAGGAAAAGTGCCCAATACCTGAACCTCCCACCCTCAGATGTCAGCACACTTAGCAGTAACTCCAGGCCCTTTTTTGATTCAACAGAGAACTGCAAAGTTTTAGTGGCAGAAAGCCTGTCTAGCTGAGAAACGGAGACTGGCTGGATAGATCAGGAGCCTAGCTTGTCTCGATTCCAATTTTGTTTATTCCTCCCTCTTATCCCCAAGGGATGCCTAGGCTTTCCCAGGTCCATTTCTATGAGTGAAACAAATGATCCAGATCCAGGGCAGATTTGGGATGATAAAGTGGGGTAGGATGAAACAGTGTTTTCTAGTGAGAAAAGTTTTTCTTTAGCCTTTAATTTACTAACTCCAGCAGCACATGTTTCCCTCAAGCTCCAAAAACAAAAGCAAGAAGGAGAAAAGGAAGCCCAGGAGTGTTGGAGGCTAATTTTAGTACTGGCAGAGAAATCTAGTGTTAAGTTACTCTTGGTAAATTGGTAACTAAGAAACAGCAGAGATGGAGACAATTTACAAGATCTAGGTCTCCAACAAGAAGTTTAAGGATCTAATTTTACTTACTTCCATAACATGTCCAGGAGGCACATCTCAAGGAAATGTGCCCATTTCATACAAGGAAAGGAACTTAAAGTTAGAGTTAACCAAAGAAGAGTTAACCAAAAGTGACTTAAACCCAGGATTCTGGGACTTTCAATCTGGTCAACTCCACAGGGCCAAGTGCTATGGGTTTTTGCACTGCACAAATTTTCCTTGAGCTAAATCCCCACTGACTACTCTCCTGTTGCTAAGGGAGTTAGAGGCTAGCTGTTTGTTACCCTTTGCAGCTATGTTTTGGAAACTTTAAAGTCCCTGTTCCATCCAGTTGTTGGGAGATGTGGATAGAAAGGTCGTAGAGGTACAAGGAAGATTCAAGTCTGTTTAGGCTGATACCATACCTACATATACACACAACCCCTTACCCCCAACCCCAGAAAGATCTCGAGTTCACTTCTGTAATAGCAGCTACACAGTTCCTGGAAGGCTCTAATCCACAATGGTTAAAAATATCTATCTTGGGGCCAAAGGTGTGCCCACTAAGCTTAGCCTGCCCAGAAACCCAGGAAATGAGCAGTGGGCTAACATGAAACCAGGGGTAGACAAAATGCTATCTAGCTGCAAGATAACAGGGATGGTAATTATAAGAAAAACAGGTCAATCACCTTCACTGAGAAATCTAAAAAACTGTCCAGATTTGTCTTTCCCTCTCCTCCAGTGATTTCGTGGCCCCAATATTCCTGGTGATATGGTACAATGCAAGGAGCTTTGATAGTGGGTTTCTATTGTTTTATCGCTTTCTATTCTATCACTTCCTACTTAGATAAACTTGAGGATTAAGTCATGATTCTTGAAACTGAATCTTAGTTTTGTCATCTGTTTAAACAAGAAAAAAATATCTACTTCACACAAATGAAATAGCTATAGTAAAAGAACATGGCATACTGTTTGCTTAAAGACCTTTCCATGTTGAGCCATTCTGAACTAGATTAGATTCAATGAAGTTAGAAGGCAGAGGATCAAAGATGTCAACTTTCAGAGTTTCCTTTCAAGGTAAAATTCTTTTTGCAGATTAGAAGATTGCATTTATATTAGTCTTCTATTGCTACATAACAAATGACTACAAACAGTGGTTTAAAACAATATCCGTTTAAATACTGAATGTCAAATGTACTTGAAAAATAAAAAAACACATCCATCTAGGCAGGTCTGCCTGGGTTCTCTGCTTAGGGTCTCACAAAGCCAAAGTCAAGGTGTTGACTGGGCTGAGCTTTCATCTAGAGGTTCTGAAGAAGAATCCAATTTCAAGCTCACTCAGGCTCTTGGCAAAATTCAGTTCCTTAGAGGACTGAGGTTCCCATTTCCTTGCTGGCTGTTGGTTAGGGGGTCAATTTTAGCTCATAAAGGCCACTTTCCAGTCCTTGCATGTGGTCCCCTCCATCCTTAAAGCCACTGAATCCTTCCTTCACATCTGATTTCTTGTGCCACCTGAGAAAGCTTTTTGCTTTTAAGGGCTCATGTGATTAGAATAGGCACAGAGACAATCTTCCTCTTAGTCAGCTGTGCCATGTAATGTGACATAACCATAAGCGTAATATCTCATCAAATGTTCAGGCTCTGGGGATTAGAGAACATTTTAGGAGGTCATTTTTAAAATTCTGCCTACTATAGCACTTACTCAAAAGATCAGAGGAAATGATCTCTTTTGGGGTGGAGGGAAGGAGGAAGTGGGAATAAACCATCTCTAACCAACCATTTACACTACTGAGAGAAACCAAGAATTTGAGATGAGAGGCTGACCTCATCCCTGGAATTCCATCTATCATGTCCTCCACCATTTCTCAAGTGGCTACTTTTTTTTTTTTTTTTTTTAAGATTTTATTTACTCATTTTTAGAGAGAGGGAGAGGCAGAAACATCAATGTATGGTTGCCTCTCGTGTGCCCCCTCCCGGGTATCTGGCCCACAAGCCAGGCATGTGCCCTGACTGGGAATTGAACCGGCGACCCTTTGGTTCACAGGTTGGCACTCAGTCCTCTGAACCACACCAGCCAGGCCTCAAGCAGCTACTTTGATCATAATGTACTAGCACTCAGAGTGCCTTGGGGTAGATGCTCAAAAATAAAGACATTTTAAGGAATGCCTAGAAACTAAAAAATCTTCCCTTGTTTTAGATTTTCATCATATGCTCACAACACTAAGTGTCCCAGAGTGTGTTCTAAGAATACATGTTGGAAAAGGCATATTTTTAGATATGACTCAATAGTTTCATTGCTCAAAACTTGGAGGACTAGGACAATATTCTCTACTCACCAGCGTCATGTTACTCCTCTATTTAAGAATTCAACTCAAATATTCCTTCACCTCATTTCTCTTGGAGTTAAGAAGGCAGAACAGCCTCTAGGTTCCTGGACACCAACTTAAGCTAAATCAAGTCGTTTCCTGAGCAGCTTTCTTATCTTGATGACCTGAGGCTTCAAAATAATAAATCCATCCTGAAAGGGAGGCTGGAACAGGGTTCCTTATTATTGCTGTTCAGCATTTAGAATATTTCCCAAGGACACCATTTTCTTCTGATCAGGATGGCACAAACCTATGGACACTCCTTCCCTGGTATTGAAGAAACATAACCGACTGTTGAAGAAACTGAGGAGTAAGAGGGAAATAAGACTTGCTGCCTTCAGAACCCCAGCATTCCTTCTCCAGATGCTTTTCAACCAAACTTTATAAATTTTGAATGGTCAATTCTCTTTCCATGATAATCATCCTAGGTATAAGCTGTCTGGAAAATACCCATAAGATGCTCTAAACTCCATGGAAAATGAGAAAGCAAATTATAATCAATATACATTAAACTTTGATGACACCATCCTTTCCAAATACTCTGGGTACCTCTGTTGTACACACATAATCCCTGGGATGAGAATTATTATCCCTATTTAGTATATAAGGAGAAACTGAGCTCCTAGAAAGTTATTGGTGAGTGATCTGCCCTACGTCACAGTGGGCAGTTGTATAAGAGAGATTAGAACTAATACCTCCTGATTTCAAATCATGTGTTCTAACTACAAGGACAAGTAGAAAGCTTTATTTCAATGTTTTCAAAATTAGAAAACTCTTCAGCAAATTTGCTCTTGGAGTCTCGCTACTAAAAACATAGTACTCCTCTACCCTAAGTTGTTGGCAACTTGGGTTGCCATCTCTTGGGGCGCCATCTCTTGGGGCCTGAAAGAGGATCCGGGTTGCCCTGACTCCTGTTAAAGAAATTTGCTTCCAAGCCTCTTGCAGCACCTCCTTATCACTCACCTCAGAGAACAAAAACATGTGGGCCTCCAAGCTGTACTCTGCCCAAGCCCCTAAACTGTTTAGAGGTTAGTTAGATTCAATCCCAAAGAAAAGGGCCAAGGAAAGATAACACAGATGACTCTGATCTGATGACTTAGGAAAGGGATAGAAAATGGAGGCAGTAGCGGTTCAAACTCAGGTGAGCCAAATAAAGGGAGGGCTGTTCCTCATTTCCAAACATGTAGTTACCTTCCACATACTCTTGGCTGGAGGAACTTCTTGTGAGGTCCACTTCGAGGCACAGCCCAGAATAGTTATTTGGTGACAGTATAGCAATCTGAAAGCCAACTGTAGATAGAACTCCTCTCAACTCCTGACCACAATAGCAAAAGGGCAAGGATGAATGATTTGGGGTAACCTGTTTCCTGAGCAGCTGTCTACCCTGGGGTCAAGTCTGAGCCTGGGCTTTAATTTTATAATCATTGATTGAACCAAAAGAAAATGCATTGTAGTCATCTACGTTGTTTCTGAAAGGACTTTAATATTTACCATTATTTCAAGCAGATGTTAAGGTAAGGCTTATTTAAAGTTTACTTAGCCTTTATAAAGTATTAGTAATTCTTTACCAAACTTGATACTAACCCCACTGTCCAAGGTCCCTATTGTGTATTTTGAAGGGAAAAGGCTTGTTTAAGGGAAAACGCTCTCTCCTTCTTGCTTGGGAAAACAAGTCACCAGCACTAGCCTTGGGGAGAGTCCCACATGATCAACAGTGCGGTGGCAGTCTTACGCCTGGTTTCCTCACTTGTGAAGTTGAGCCGGTTGGTTTACATAATTAAGAAAATGTGACTAAGACATTGCTAAGATGCATCATGCTAGACACCTCTAGATATACAAAGATAAAGATAACATAGTCCCTTCCTCAAGAAACTGACAATCCAACATTGAAGACAAGGCATATACACACACAAACCCACGATTTATCACAGACCATATACGCATTATGAAGGATACATGTTCTACAGTCCTTTATAGGCATTAACGGTCACTGGCCGATGGTGGACAGAAACCAGGTGAAGGCTTCATGGAGGAAGAGGTAGCATTTAGGCTGTCTTTCGGGCTAACAGGGTAAGTTTCATAAAGAGAAGCACGGAGATTCAGGGGAAAAAAAGGAGAAATGGCCAAAGGGCAAGCAAGTCCTGAAGACAGGACAGGAATTCAAGAAAAATATTTGGAAAATGACAGACAGTGCACTTTTGTAGTATATGGGAATAAAATAGAAAGGCGAGGCCAGACTGTTTTTGAATTGGTAAATGGCAAAACCAGTCTTATGCTTAAGGTATAAGTGGTGGGTAAAAGTAAGCGCTGAAGGGAGAGACTGGAGGCAGAAGGCCAGTCAAGAGGGCACTGCCACAGACCAGGTGGGTGGCAATGAGGGCCTAAGCCAGGACAGCCGCAGCAGAAACGGAGAACCTGTCAGTCATAATTTTAAGCCAGCCAGCACTGTAAGTTGCCATTGACCCAATCATCTAAGGTGAGTAACAGGCCACAGCAGGTGAAAATTATTAAAAGGGAGCTCTGATCTGAATAAAGCTTTCCCGACACAGACTGAAGAACAAGTGAGGCCAGACCCATGTTGAGTTTAGAATTGTCACCACCCTTCAGGCCTTATACTTTCACCAAGGCACTCGGCCAACTGTGGAAAAGAAATATACACAGGAGACTCAGGAAACATATTATTAATACAGTATTTATTTGTCTTTCCTCTGTCAAACCCTGAGCCAACCACTTTCCCCAGGCTGCCTAGGGAGGTATAGGAAAAGGAACACACAGGGCAGACAGAACATGGGAGGAAGAACTGTGGGAGGCGGCGACGGCTCCTTCACATGGCGAAGAGGATGAGAAAAGCCACCATCAGGCAAAAGAGCCCCATGGCCTCTGAGAGGGCAAAGCCCAGAATGGCGTACGAGAAGAGCTGCTGCTTCAGAGAAGGGTTCCTGGGAGAAGGGGAAGAAAAAAGACTGAATTTCTAGTCCACACAAAGAAAAGAACACCAAAGGTGGGCTCAGGGAGAATTCATCCCTTCAAGCTCATCTTATGTAATGAGTCTCTTGGGTGACACTGCCATGCCCAAATTCTTGCCTGATCACATCCGGGGCTCTACAGAGACTGAATGAAGGCAGTGGAGAATCTGAATTTGTTTAATATGACCCAGGCACACATATTACCACCTCTGATGGATCACCAATATCATCATAACTTAAGACCTCTGGGCCTGGACACTTAAGTATCCAGGGCTCAGCCAGGATGGAAGCAATATGTGGAGTGACAGGGTTTATCACAGCAGTGGTTTCAAACTTTAAGCAGCAGAACTCCCAAATATAAAACATATAAAAGCCAAACTGCAATGGTAAAAAAAAGTGGGTGGTTGTAAAAGCTTGTTTTACTGGTTTCCCCTTCATACCCTCAGAACTCTAGGGCTTTAGGTACAGTTAGAAAAACATCGTTCTAGAGGGCAAGGGAGTCAGAGGGAAACATTACCTTTTCTCATTTCAAAATAGTCAAAAGATTTTTGACTTTAAGAAGCTACAAATCACCTATAGGGTTTAAATGACATAAATTAAAATTGGATAAAGAATTCCCAGTTCTTCCCTGACTAGTGTGGCTCAGTGAGTTGGGCATCGTCCCACAGAGCAAAAGTCCTGGTCAGGGCACATGCCTGGGTTGCAAGTTTGGTTCCTGGTCAGAGCAAACATGAGGCAACTAATCGATGTTTCTCTCTCACATCAATGTTTCTCTCCCTCTTTCTCCCTGCTGCCCCTCTGTAAAAATAAATAAATTAAAAACAAACAAACAAACAAAAAAACAAACAACCACCCCCCCACACACACACAAAAACAGGCCTGGCTAGTGTGGCTCAGTGGACTGAGTGCCAGCCTGTGAACCAAAGGGTCGCCGGTTCAATACCCAGTCAGGGCACATGCCTGGATTGCGGGCCAGGTCCCCAGTGGGGGGGCGCATGAAGGGCAACCACATATTGATGCTTCTCTCCCTCTCTTTCTCCTTCCCCTCCCCTCTAAAAATAAATAAATAGGGGGAGGGGGAGGGGAGAGGAGAGGATGTGGACAAGTATAATTGAAAAACAATAAAGTAATTATTTTAAAAAATAAATAAAATCTAAAAAACAAAAAACAACAAAAAAACAAAGACAAAAACAGCCCTTCCAATTCTGAAAGTCAATATATATTTTGTATTTCCCTTCCTGTCACCTCTGGAAGTCTTCATGGACAAGGTAAAGCAACATTAGCTTTTAAGAGAATTTTGAACACAGAAGCAGGTAGGCTGCTTCTTTCATTTAAATCCTAAAAAAATAAATTTACTTTCCTGAAGACATTAAGAGAACTTGAGGTTCTCTAGAGAATTAATTTACTTCTACCAGTGAGTTGCCCAGGGTTGGTGGGGACCAACTAGTCCCAAGTGTCAGGGAGCAGTGGGGCTGGCTGCAGAGGCAGTTTTCCCAGGAGTAACAGAGGGGTATTCCCAGTGATTGGGAAAAACAGCAGCGAAGCCACATTATGATTCTTGACCAGGGGCAGCAAACTTTTCTGTAAAGGGCCAGAGAGTGGTATTTCAGGCTTTGTGGATCACACATGGTCTGTTGCTTTTTTTTCATGTCCCTTTAAAAAACTGTAAAACCCATTCTTAGCTCAGCTGTACAAAACCAGGTCATGACCCAGATATGGCCCACCTACCACAGTTTGCCTACTCCTGCTCTAAACCAAAGCTGTTCAATAATATTGTATATTTTCACTGTCCAATATAGTAGCCACTAGTCACGTGTGGGTACTGGGCACTTGAAATACGGTCAGTGTGACTGAGAAACCAAAAACATAAACTTGGTGTACTTTTAATTAATTAAAATTTAAACTCAGCCACCTAGCTAGTGGCTACTGTATAGGACAGCGTAGCTCTAGATCCCCAAATATTTCTGCCCAGACCTTTGGAAAACATATTAGAGCCAATGGAGAGCCCAACTCACCTGGCATAACCAATGATGAGGCTCCCAAACACAGTTCCAATTCCAGCCCCAGAGCCTGCCACCCCTACTGTGGCAGCCCCAGCCCCAATGAACTTGGCTGCTGTGTCGATGTCCCTTGAAATGGCGCTGGTTTGGAAGCTGCGGCTAGAAATAAGTGAGGTCAGAGGACGTGGGGCCGCCAAGCTGCTGAGGCTCTGTGAAGAAGAGGCATATAGGAGGTAAAATTTTTAGGAAACCCTCTTTTGCTCTGGAAAATTTTGTACCATTTAAACACTTTATGCTGTCAAATATCATATTTTTTTCCTCCCAAACAGAAAATTTTTTACTTCCTGGAAAACTTCTTAAAATGCTGCCAAGAACTTTTTAATGCAAGAAGTAGACTTCAGCCGTGGCTGGTGTGGCTCAGTGGATTGAGAGCCAGCCTGCGAACCAAAAGGTCACTGGTTCGATTCCCAGTCAAGGCACATGCCTGGCTTGCCAGCCAGGTCCCTGGTTGGGGGCATGCAAGAAGCAGCCGATCCACATCAACATTTCTCTCCCTCTCCTTCCCTTCTTTCTAAAAACAAACAAATAAATATAAAATATTTAAAAAAAAAAAAAGTAGACTTCAAGTATCTTTAAGATTCAAGTATGTGCCCTGGCTAGTGTGGCTCAGTGGACTGACCACCTGCCTTCAAACTGAAAGGTCACTGGTTCGATTCCCAGTCACGGCACATGCCTGGGTTGTGGCCAGATCCCCAATTGGGGGCGTGTTGAGAGGCAACCGATTGTCGTTTCTCTCCTTCTCTTTCTCCCTCCCTTCCCCTTTCTCTGAAAATAAATAAATCTAATCTTATATATAAAAAAAATTCAAGTATGCTCTGTAAGTGTAAGACCAAAACCCTAGCCTGTGCCTTTAAGTCCCATCTAGCCTGTCCCATCTTCTTGGGACTAAATGCTCCCAACTGAAGTCATCAGCAGCACACACGGGCATGTGTTGCCAGAGCCAGAGTTGGAACGCTAGAGCATATCCGCTATCAACTGTTCTCCATTTCCACCTAAAGCCAGTGGCCTTGATCCTTCACTAATTTTCCTGTGATGACTGCCCCCAGCACTCCCCCTACTGGTTCTTCCAGGTAACCCTCCCCACTGCCCACCCCCAAACCACAGGCCCAATTCCACCTGTAAGGTACCTCATCTGTCAGCGTCTCTGTTCGTTTCAGCACCACTGCAGATAGTGACCGGCTCAGCAGCTGAGAGGAGCTCCTGACCTAGGAATGACAAAAGAGCAAGAAGGTCAAGGAAGGCTGTGGAGAGGAATTCAGAGCCATCCTAAATTGTTACTCAATGCCTCTTTAACTCTCTCAAACTTAAATAGAATCTTGGATCATTCTTTTAGCAAATTCTAGATTCAAGAACCTCACCATTTCTCTTGTTTCCTAGGCTTCTCCTTTGCTTTAAGAGAAGTCTACTTCTTTTTGGGTTACCCTTGCTGTACCCTTTTGAAGGCCTTGAGAATAGGAAAAAATATAAGCCTCAGAAACATTTGCTTCACTCAATTAAGAGAGATTTATGGAGGTGGGGGGGAAGTAGGTGGAAGAGGGTATGGGGGGATAAATGGTAATGGAAAAAGTACAATAAAAATAATGTAAAAAATAAATAAAATGAATTCTTTTACTATAAATAAATAAATAAAACAAGTATATAAAAAGATAAAAGATAAGAGAGAGATTGATTTACACTGGTAACGGCTAGCCCATTAGAAGGAAGCCAATGACTGGAGCATCTTTCCCTAAACACATCCTTCTGAAGACAGGCACTAAGATCCATGTGGTAAATTCCCCCGCCCCGTAGCCTTTTCTGACTAACTCCAAGCCAGCATCTCCACGGCAGATAACATGGTGGCTAACAGCCAGGGCTTTAGTCATACAGATCTATATTCATCTTAGCTCTGTAATCAGCTGTGTGGTCTTAGGAAAAGTCACTTAACTCTAAGCCCGTTTTCTTATCTTTAAAATGGGAATACTGTACTCAAGAGCTGATTCAAGGAGTAAATGAGATTATGTATACAAACTGGTAAACTTAGTGCCAGGTATAGTAAGGGCTCAATAAATGGTACCCATCAATAGCATCACTCTTTTTTCACTACGGATGGATGAACCAATTGCTTCCACCATTTAATAATTTATAATTTCTTCCACGAGGTTGCTTCTGAGTCAAAGGTTTTTCCAATGTGTATTTATGTATATTTTAGCTTCCTATCCAAACTTAAGCTCCCAAAGGAGGCTCCTACCTATAGCTCTCCAAAACTCAGGACAAGATCTATACACAGAGCATACTCAATCCAAGCTAGGCAATCTATTTCATGTTTACCATTTCTGGCTGAGTTCCAGTTTATAGAAAGTTTTAGGGTAGAAATAACCTGATCTTAGTCTAGATTTTCATTTATACTCTTCTTCTAAGATTGTTGGATGGGAAGAATTGATCGGCTTCCAGGGGATACGGGGCAGGTAAGCGTTCACGTACTCCTGTTAGGGGCGCACAGCAAAGGATATTCCCCCAGCCCAACTGTGAAGAACAAGGTGTTACAAGAGATAAGATTCCCCTCCTTAAGAACTCTCCTAGAAAAGGGAGGTACTCACCAAGGTGGGGGTGGAGACAAACTTGGCGCAGGTATACATTTTCAGGGAATGAGGGGCTGTGGCAGGAGAGCTGGAATTACAGAAGCAGAATTGTAAACATTGTCCTTGCTCACCAAAGGACATCCTTGTTAGCAAAAAAGTGGCCAGACAGCAGTAACTGATCTCAAGTCTTAGAAGAGATGCAATTAGGACCCTAAGTCAAAGTTTCCTTATAATCAAGTGACTTACCCCGGTCTAATCAAGTAGCTACTTGATTCTAGTTTTAAGACCTGTTATTCATTTCCATAGCTTCATGATTGGGGTTGATAGAGGAATTTCCTCAGAGTGTCCTTTGCCTAAGTTTTCCTGTTTCTATTCAAAAGGAACCCTTTTCAAGACCTCATTTTCTGGGTTTTTGTTGTAATCGTTGTCTGGACTTTTTATTAAAGACTCTTGGGAATTATTTGTAGGAGGCCAAGACACTGCAAGGGTCTCCAACAATCTTCTTAATTACTTTTAAGTACTTGATTCCCAATTTCCTACATCAATTAAGTGAGGAAAATCAATGAGGAACTTTGCCACTATTCTAATTAGCAATGACTATTAAAGTACCCATTTTCACTATTACACTAGGGGGGATTCAATTTTGTATCCTCAAGATCTAAAACAATGCTAACGCCCTGTAGGTGCTTAAGTTGGTAGAACTGAACTTGTCTGAGAGGAATGGGTGAGTTAAACATCTAAAGACAGGGTTTCTCCAAGTGAAGGGAGAAGCCCACCTGAAGTACAGTTATCTAAAGGTCAGGTTTATGTATTAAGACATTCCAGGTCAAGATCTCTGGGGTTAAGGCCCAAGTACCCTGTATTTCAAACAAGCTTCCCAAAGGATTCTTAGCCACACTGAGGGCCCCATCTAAAAACCAGTCTTGAAATTATGGTAGTGGTAAAGCTAGGAATTGAACTCTCCTCACTCATAAGTGAATGCTTTCTAAGATGCTAAAGGTTAAAATACTCACTGATTACTTAGGCCTGTTAAATGACACTTCCTTAATGAGATGGACTCATCTTTTCTTAGGTTACACTTCTGAATCCAGAATCTTAAGTTACCTTTAGATTAATGGATAGCTTCAAATCTTATCCTGTCGAGAACTCTGATTTCTACCTATATGTAACTCTAACACAATTTTGGGCAGAACCATTCAGGTTTCCTTGGATCAAAATCAAAAATTTCTTTAAAGCTTTAAAAAAGGGAGCATTGTTTTTTCCCAAAGGAATTAAACCTCAATATCATTTCTAAAATGTAGTTTTTAGGGGGACTAAATGAAATAACTTACGTAAAGAGCATAATGTGGTGCTGGAAGGTGAGACCACAAAGGGTGGCAATTAACAGAGCCTGCAAGAAGTGCAGATTGCTCCATTGGTCACCTAACCTTGGCAAGTCTACAACTGTTAGCCTACAACACACACCTCAGGCAATGGCACCATCCAGAATCAGAAGACCTAATTCATCATAGGTTTCTTCCTAGATAAGTCACTGAGTTACAGAGCTGCTGACTGAACTATTCCCTTCCTTAAATGTTCTTTTCCCTCTTGAGGGCAAAGTCTGGAACTCTCATTAAACCCTTGACGAAAGCTGGCAGGGGCAGATTATCCCGTGCAGATCCCACCCGACCCTTTTGGGCCTGCTGCCTGTAACAGAAAACCTCACTACTAGTCCACCACTTACATTTCCCAACTACACCAGAGTGAAAGGAAGAGAATGGTACCGGGAGACAACCAAAGGTTCCAAAAAAACCGGCCTCTTTTCTGCCATAGCTCTCCCAGATAACAGCCTGAAGGGAGTGTCTTGACTGTTCTGATCACTTCTACCACGTTGAGATTTTTTTTTTTTTTTTGAGGGGTGCTGACTAGAGGGGTTGGTGGCTTTAGATGATTCACTATCTCCATTGCTCGGCCCCTGAGGTCCTGTAGTCTGGAGGTTTCAGCATAAGGAAGACACGGAGTCAGGATGAGAGAAGAAAGCAGAGATTAAGAGGGAAGAGTCTGGGGGTTGTGAAAACTCTGAAAGGGGAAGCGGGTAAGAACGGAGCGTTTGTAACGGGTCGGAACAGGTGAAATGAATACTCTAGGACTTGACTTTCTCCAGCTCCAAGGAGCCCTCCCCCAGAGTCACCCAAGATGGCGCCAGTCCCGCGCGGCTGGAGGTCACCGGCACGCGGAAGGGGCAGACCTTAAGGCGCGGGGATACCGGGAGGAAGGGCATGAGGACCCGGGTGGGAGCATGCAAGGTAAGGGCCTCAAAGCATCCGCGCGAGAGAGGGTACCCCGCGCGCGTGCGCGGCGCAAAGCAGGCATGAGGGCCCAAGCCTTACCTGCTCCCAGTGCGGAGAAGACAGAAAGGGGCGGGGAGCGGGAATAGCGAAAGGAAAGCTTGGCGCATGCGCGGACCGGACCAACGCGTCGCCCCACAACGTTCAGGTGGCCCTGGTCCGCCACCTCTGTGGCGGCATGCGGCCAGTTGCTCCACCTGGCGATGGAGAGGAGAAACTGCAGGCGCAGCCGACCGTGTGCACAAGTGAGGACAACTGCACGCACAGTGTAAGTCGATCTGCAAGGTGGCCTGGGATTTGGTCTGAACAGCGTTTGGGGTTTTGGCCTCGCGTCCCCTTCCCGAGCATGCGCAGTCACATTGAGAAAAAAAAATCTACCAGAAATTCAGCGTTAAATAGCACACAATCGGGATTTGGGGTTCAGTGCTCAAATGTAGCAGGAGAAAAAGGAAGACATGGAATTCCTGCCTTCTGTTGCTCCTGGAGCTCTGACTTTATGGGTAGGAAACCCATTTAATGGGGAATAGTCAGTAAAATGCCTTAGCTGCCTCTGGTGGCTTTACCTTTATTTTCCTCTCGCTCTTAATTCCAGTGATCAGCAATGAGAAAATCGGCACCTATCTCTGCGAGATAGGGTTCAAGATGACTGGGACTCAAGCACCCTGCCCCTAAATCCTGAGACAGTCGAGGAATGACGGGCACCAAGTGACCTGCAGTGAGGTTGCGAGGTCACCCCAGGCATGCCCATGCCTCATCTACTCAAGATGAGATAAGCAGACCCCCAATGACGTGGTCCCATGAAAACCTGTCAGCTTCTCCCTCGTGCCTTTTCCCTCATCCTGTCCTTCTTCTATGTAAGGAAGTCGGGAGGGGGGGTGGGCTTCCGGGCCCTCATTGCTTCTTCTAGGCCTCTGTCTCGCAGACAGGGTACGACCGGCCCCTTTAGAGGAAGGCGGCAAGGCCTACCTCGTTCCCCTCACGTCCAAACCTCAGCCGCCCTGGCATCGTCTTGAACGCAACACGAGAAAGAGGGGAAAGCTCACCAAACCCCCATAAAAAAATAAAAAATAAAAAGAAAGCTGCGGCTGTAAATAAAGCCAAATCCGCCGGCCTCTGAGGGGCTGTTTGTCCTCCCCTCCTTGGCCCCGTCCTTCCCGCAGCCCCCTCCCGGTTCCCCGGCCCCGCGGCGCCCCGGCCCGGAGCTCCTCCATTTAATCGGATTTGGGAGAAGGGGAGGATAAATCACGGCAGCAGCTTTACGGTCCCGGAGGAGAGGCGAGCCGCAGCCAGGCACACCCCGGCCGGCGATAAAAACCGCCGCTGAAAGCCCACGGAGCAATTTCCCGGGACCCCGAGCGACGCCATTACAGGAATGTAATTTTGCCCGGATGAGGCCCGGAGTTTAATTATCCTCGCGGAGGAATTTCAATGCGGCCAATCCATCTTGCAGGCGGGCGGCAGAGGGATTTATATGGGCCCGTTATTTCACACCGATCCTCCATCTGCATTTTTATGGTCCTGAGCTCCTGCAAGGGGGTGGGGGGAGGAGTGAGGAGAAATCGGAGAAGCGGGCAAAGAGAGAAGGGTGGGGGGCTTCCCACCCTTCCTAAATTCACGATTTCACCTCAGCGAGGATTCTCACTGGTTCCCCTGAAAGTCCCAAATTTCCCTCCAGTGCCAGTGGTTGTCTTAGGGCAGGAGGGTTGGTGAGGAGTGAAACTGGGAGGCTTGCGAATTAATCAACAGGTATTTACCAAGACCCAAGCAGTGCCAGGCACTGTGTCAGATGCTGCGAGGAGAAGGGAAGACAGGCTAGCACGGATATACCCTGAAGTCCCCAGACACCCCCACCCTGCCCATATTGAATTCCTTTTAGCGTTTAGCTTCACGTCCTCCGAGGCAAAATGTCCACAGTTCTTAGAGCCGCTACCACCAGACGGTTTTTGCAGCTGTTGCGACAATATAGACCCCTCTCAGATATCGCTAACAATCTCAGAGATTTGGAGAAGGGGCCCGTGAGGAAGCTGAAGCTGGCTCCTCCCAAGAGTTGTTACAGCTCGCCAGGTTTAATTCTCCCTTGCTCCCGTTCACCCGGCACTGGATTCAGGCAAACCTGATTTCCCAAACCACTGTGTGACCTTGGGCAAGCTGTTTAACCCCTCTAAATCGATTACCTCCTATGTAAATTGGGAATAATAGTGCTTACTCCACAGCGAACATTGGGGATAATAAACGTGAAGCTTTTAGCAAGGTGCTTGGAACTCGGTAAGAGTTTGATAAATGCTAGTAATATAATAACAACATTACTGTTATTTATTATTATTATAGTTAGTATTGCAATTCAATTCTGCACTGCTCCTCAGAGAAGTTATTACAAGGTCCTTTCAGTGATAGTTGAAAAATACTCAACTATTACTTATTGAACTTTTTCACCTACATCAATCATCCAAAACAAGTTATTTGATGTAGTACGGCGGTTGGAGATCTGTGGGGAGGGTTGAGAATCTTGGGGACGATTGCTACTAGGTCTGAAGCCAGAAATTGAATCAATAGGGAGAACAGTGAGAGAGGGGTGAATCTGAAGACAACAAAAGATGATCCAAGAGAATAATAGCAAAGTACTTAGGAGTCTTCTTTACCAAAGAATTGGGAAAGGGTCCCTCCTTCACTTCACAGAGGAAATAAAACCGTCCAGGAAGCAAAGGGTGTGGAGCCAGAACTATCCCTTCCAATCAATTCCCTTCTTTTCCTACCAGACGATGTAGCAAGGTTGGCCTGATTGGCCAGCTTTTCTAATGACTGTTAGTGGCAGATTCTGACTGGTTAGCAGCCTCCCTGCACAGTAGTTACGAAGTAATGAGCTTGATCTTTTCTTTCTGAGGATTGGTTAACATTCCAAAGCTGGGATAGAGAGTCGTTTAATTGACTGGATAGGCTAGGAGGGAGGTCCAGCACCTCTCAAACAGAAATTTTGTGCTCTTTTCCACAAAGGTCACCAAGAAAGTGTCTTGATTGGCTTATGCATGTTTGCTTTTAGAAAGACAGTAGTTATGTGAAGAAGAATCAAGAGAATCATGCGGGCATACTACAGCTCAATTTGAAACCCCAAACAAGGGGAGGGATTCACAGAGAGAAACATAAGACGGATGAAAAGAGAGAGACTAGGACACAAGGAAATGCAAAGAAAAAAATTGCAAGAGAGAAGAGGAAGGATTTGAATAATTTGTTTTTCATTCCTGATGGTTTAAGATGAGGCTACTTTATGCATTTTGCTAGATGCACATGTTGCCAGCACATGGCATGGAAAGAATAGCTGTCTTGGAGGCAGGAGACTGGGAGTCTAGTCCCAGCTTTGCAACTAACTAGCTGAGTTACAGCAAGTTTCTTCATGTGTCAAAATTTCTGTTTTCTCATTTTGGAAAATCAGAGAGAGAACTAGGTGATGATATCTGAGATTCTACTCACAGTTAACCTTCTAGGATTCTCTTTCTGTTAAACAGGCAATTTTATTCAAGTTGAAGTAGTACCCATGCATTCTCAATAAGGATTATTCTTGGGTCTTAAACTCCTCTATTTGTGATTGTTAATTTCAAGCTCCTGTGACTGGTGGGTACTGACTGATGGATTTTCTACTTCCTCTTGCTAAATCAGTTCCACAGGACAGCAGGACTGTGAACCATCAGTAAACCACTCTACTCCGAGAGAAAAAGAAAAAAAGGCACAGTAGCAACAAAAACAGCAAATGGAGGAAGGGGAAGGGTTGTTAGTATCCAGGCTTTTGAGGGAAGGATCAGTGGGAAGGTGGCAGAAGTATAACAAAACAAATTTTTGTTGGGAAAGAACCCAGCAAATTTGTACGCATATGATAAATGTGTACAGGTCCTACATATTTATCTAGAAGCCACGATTCAGTGTATATATGAACAAATTTTTGTTCCTGCCATTTGGTGGCTCCCAAGCCAAGGAACACACACAGACAAAACAAAATAAAAATCATGGTGATATATTGTGAAGAGCTCAGGACAGCAAACCAGAGCTCTGAATGTAGATTTTGAAAACCTACATTTAATTATGTGACTTTGAGAAAATCACTTCCCATCTATAGACTGTAGCTTTTTCACCTGCAAAATGTAGGGAAACATTAGATGATTGTTGAGTTCTCTTTCAGTTTTAAATATAAATAACATAGATTTGTCCTTCCTGGTTTGCCCTTGTCTCCTATGACTTCAAGTAATCAACCAATATTTATTGAGCATCTACTACTGTGTGAAAGGTATTGTGCTACATATTGTGAGTGGGAATAAAGGGGAAGACATAATTCCTTCATAAATTTATAATCAGTAAGAGAAACATGTACATATATAATTATGATATGTGGCATGATTTAATAGGTTATATGGGTAATAGGAATTGAAGAGGCAGTATGACTTCCAGCTATAAAATAATCAGGGGTACCATAATTAAAGTAGTTTTTTTCCCCTCTTTAAAAAATTTTTTTTTAAAGATTAAAAAATATATATTTATTTATTTTCAGAGAGAGGAGAAGGGAGGGAGGAAGAGAGGGAGAGAAACATCAGTTGGTTGCCTCTTGCTTGCCCCCAACTGGGGACCTGGCCTGCAACCCAGGCATGTGCCCTGACAGGGAATCGAACCAGCAACCTTTCGGTTTGCAAGTGGTTGCTCAATCTACTGAGTCACACCAGCCAGGGCTCCTTTTAAGAAAGTATGAAATATTTGAATAATATAAAAGTTGCAAGTAACATCTTTAATTTACTGAACAAATATTGAGATCCTAAGTGCCAGGCACTATCCTAGGTGCTGGAAACATAGCTGTGAACAAAACAGGACAAAAATCCTTGCCTTCCCAGTGCTGACTTGTTATATAGATCATGAAGCATTATAATAAAATGGACACCCATTAAACTACCTCTAATTCAAGAAAAGAAAAAAATTACCACTACAACTGAGGGGCCCACATACTCCTCTCCTGTGTCAGCCCCTGAATTTTATGTTTACCATTTCAAGATTTTTCTTGTTATTTTTGCCATATATTATTTTTGGGCTCTACTCTTTAAAAATATCATTCTAAGAGTGGCATAATATTGTTTTTAGACTTCTTTGATCGCTCTTCTTATTTAACATTATGTTTCTAAGATTTATCCATGTTGATATAAGTAATTGTAGTTTATTCATTTTCATTGATGTATAATAGTTCACCAAGTTGTTGATTAATTCCCCTGTTGATGGGTAGTTAGTTTTGTTTCCAGGTTTTTGTCATTACAAGAAATACTTCTCAAAACATTTTTATACATATCTCCTGGTATACATGGGCAATAATTTCTTCAGGATATATATATATATATGTGTGTGTGTGTGTATGTGTGTGTGTGTATACATATATATTGCTGGATTGTAGGGTGTGAATATCTTTAACTTTTTTAGATAATGTCAGATTGTTTTCCAATATTTATGGCCTTCAAAGTATATAACAGTTTCAGTCGCTATTCTATCCTTACCATCTTTGGTGTTTAGTCAATCTGCTGAGTATAAAATGGTATTTTACAGTGGTTTGCATTTATATTTGCCTTACTATTAATGAGATTAAGCATCTTTTCATATATTTACTTACCAATCATGTTTCTTTTTCTGTGAAATGCCTGTTCATGTATGTCTTTTGCCTGTTTTCCTATTGGGTTACTTGTCCTCTCCTATTGATTTATAGAAATTAATATATATATATAATTTGTTACATATGTGGCCTAGTCCTGACCCTTTATTAGTGTCAGCTATTAATGAGGTTGAAAGGACAGATGATTTCTGTTCCAGCTCAGAGTCCTCATTTACTTGGATTAATTAATTCTTAATTCATTCATTAAATATTTATTGAATGTCTAGCCAGACATCATGCTAGACACTGAGAACACAATCCCACTTTTATTCATCCCTCACCACTTCCAAGATCTAGTGGGTTCCAAGCCCCGACATCTCCTGCTGGACTTCTACAATAGCCTTTTAACTGGACTCCCTGATTCCAGTCTGGTTTTGCCAGTCTACTTTCCACACAGTAAGTAGCTAAAAAGATCTTTTAAAATGTTGATCAGATAATGCAACTTAAACCCTCCCATTAGTTTTCTAGTACTTAGAAAAAAATTCAGGGTTCAGCTACACTAGACTCCTACTGATCCTCAGACCCACCAAACTTATTCCCACTCAGGCCCTTTGCTGTTTCCTCTGCCTAGAAAAGTCTTCCTCCAAGTCGTGCTCATTCTCTCATTTCATTTAGGTCTCATCTCAAATATCACCTCCTTAGAGAAGCCTTTCCTGACTACCCAATCTAAACAGCTACAACCTTCCCTTCTTTATCTCTGTATCCTCCTTTACTTTTCTTTTTAGCATTTGTCATAGATTTATTTCTATTCTTATCACTTTTTTCCTCTGCTAGAAGATAAGCCCACCAGGGCAGGGACCTTGCTCACCACTGTATCTTCAGCATTTAAAACAGTACCTGGCATGTACTAGGCTTTCAACAGAAATTTCATGAATGATTGAATAGTGAATAAGAGAGTCCTTGCTCTTAAAATGTTTATAGTCTAGCAGGTAATACAGAGGATTAAAAGGCAAATCATTTCAACATGGTGTAATAGTGTTATAAAAGGAGTAAGTACTTGATGCTATGGGAGCATATAGGAAGAAAATGAATCCAGTCCTGAGAAATGATAGTCAAGGAAGGCTTCCAGGAGGTGGTGACATTTACGAGACAGTTGACAGACTTGTATGGGGAGGGAATGGAAAGATGTCTCATAGAGAAGAAGCAGTAAGTACAAAGGCTTTGAAGTGAGGGATTACGTGGTCTCTTCTCCAAAGGGCAAGTAACTCAGTGTGGTCAGAATGCATAGTTGTGGGTGTGGCAGGATGCAGAGAGGTGAGACTGGTTGTTAGTGCTAGATCCTGAAGGATTTTTTTTTTTTTGATGGTATTATTTTATTTTTTTATTAAGATTTTATTTATTTATTTTTATTTTTTATTTACTTTTTATTTTTTAAAGATTTTATTTATTTATTTTCAGAGAGAGGAGAAGGGAGGGAGAAAGAGCAACGTATGGTTGCCTCTCACATGGCCCTCATTGGGGACCTGGCCCGCAGCCCAGGCATGTGCCCCGACTGGGAATCGAACTGGGACCCTCTGGTTCCCAGCCCGCGCTCAATCCACTGAGCTACACCAGCCGGGCCTGATCCTGAAGGATTTTGAGCATCAAGCTAAGGCATTTGGATTTTATCCAGAAAGCGTCAAGGAATCACTCATTCTAGCTCTAGTGTGGAGAATGGCTAGGGTTGGGAGGGTCAGGACTGGGGGTACAGAGTGCAATAGGAGGCTGTTGTCATAGTCTTGGTGGGAGACGGTGGTGGCCTGAGTCCTGAGGTGGTAGTAGGAATGGAGAGAAGTAGGCAGAGCTCAAGAGGTTTAGAAAGAAGTGAGAAGGCCTCAGTGACTGATTTTTGTGTGGGATGATGAAGAAGAAGGCAGAGGTGAAGATGGTGCCGCGTGTTCTGGCCTGGGTCACTGAGTGGTGCCATTTCCTGACTCTCTTCCAAGCCCTCCGTTTCTGTCTCCACATCCTATGAACCATCATGAGGGGTGGCTCCACACATAGGGGCCCAAACCCCTCGGCTGGCCTTTCTCTAAACTTGGTCCTGTACTGCATGAGCCTGCATGAATCTAATGGGGTTTTTTTGGGGTGGGGGGGAGGTTCTACTTTTTCCATTTTCTCCCTACTAAATGAAACTGAAACCAACATAGATCCTCCTTGTTGTGTCCTTATTTTTCTAACCCTGCCTAAGTCATTAGGCCCTGCCTTGTGTATTAGACTGGGCGCTTATACAAGAACAATGATTTTCCCCAGTATCGATCCACAAAGGCTAAGGCAGGGTTGTGGCTTATGAGAGCCACTGATGAGTGCTGTATGCAGCCTGAAGAGTCCCACACATAAAGGACAGAAGAATGGCAGGATAGATGATAAAATGAGTACAGGTATGCTCTGTAAGTTAGTTACATTCTCTTCAGCCTGGGAATAGCAGGAGAAGTCTTGGCAGCTCTGAAAGGGTGGGAGTGAGGAACTCAGACCACTTTTTCTTGTAAGTGGAAAAAGTTTCAGGTGAAAGGTGGATTTGGGAAACTGTGAGAATGAGAAGGGGTGAATTGCCTAGTGGGCCAGTTTGGGGATTTCTAGGCAGAAAGGACAGAGGGCAGGAGGCAAAGAAGTCAGCATGTTATAGTGAGAAGAGCAGACCCACTCCTAATATTCGTGGAGCCTAAGACAAGATAAAAAAATACAAGCCAATATACCAAATATCTAAATATGTAAGAGTTGTAAATCAGAGCTAAAAACACTTTTAAATAAAGCATGTTCTACCCTCTTATCTTGACAAATATATTGGTATCACCTGGGAGGTTTATGTTGAGAATTCTGGGACTTCTTCAGCCCCCAGTCTGACCCTCAGATTTTCCTTCCATCCCTCCTGGCTCTGTCCAAGTACCTGAGGGGCCTCACACAAAAGTGTATGCTCAGCGCAGCCACACATCTGAACTCCATCCACCCTCCAGGTCAACGGGGCTAATGGTGTGCCCTCCAGTAGCTCCTCTGTTCTCTTAGGAGAGGGGGCCCAAGGAAGATGCCCTGGAAATGGGCTTGGAGCTGTTTGGCAGGGGATTCTGGCAAAGTGGAGCATGGTATGGGAGAGGGGAGATATGAGCTCTGGATAGGCACATCCTTTATGCCTTAAGTTATCCTGACTCTGGAGGTGGAGGATGCACTCTAAGACCTGCATCCATGGGAGAAGAGGTCCCTCTTGCCAGGTCTAAAGGTACAGACTCTGAAATCACATAGACTGGGTTTGAATCCCTATTATGTTATTGATTAACTCTTCTTTGAACCTGACCAGACTCTCTGAACCCATTTTCTTACTTGTGAAATGGCAATAATAATATCTACCTCACAGGATTATTGTGAGAATGAAATAAGCTAATATGTGCAGAGAACCTGGTATTTAATAGTCACTACTCATTCACATAATTTTCTTTCCTTTCATCACCATGCTTCCCTCACAGAAACCATGGAGGCCAGGGAAAAAATATAAAGTCTTTTTCAGGCAAGGCTGTCTTGTAGGAGTGTGTCTGGAAAAAAAGAGTTTATAAGGGAGACAGTAATAATCTAGGCAGTAATAATCCCAGCCCAGGCTGGGACCATGTGGGAGAAAGAGGAAGAGTAAGTTGTCTTGGAGGCAGATAAATGAAAAATGATAATGGCGTAATTGTTTTTACAATCTGTTTGTTTTGCTGATAGTAGCAGCTGGTTACTGTTTTGATTCTTGGTTTTCAGTTTAAGATATGGGAAGAAGGTATGCATAATCTAAAATAATAGAAAATACAAACATCATTTCCTTAAAAATTTTTGTTTAATTTAATGATTTTTAGAGAGAGAGAGAGACATCTGTTTGTTGTTTCACTTATTTATGCATTCGTTGGTTGATTCTCATATGTGCCTTGACCAGGGATTGAGCCTGCAATCTTGACGTATCAGGACAATGCTCTAACCCACTGAACTACCCAGCCAGGGCACAAACACCATTTCTTTATGACCAGGAACATGGTCAGAGAAACATGGTTGCAAACATGGATTCTGTTTTTCAAACACTGAGACTGATTCAAACACAGAGTCAGTGTGTATAGATTCTTACCACATGCTGTCATTCTTGCCACTCCTGCAGCTGGAATACTCTCTTCTCCTTCTCTGCCATTCCAAATTCTACTCTTTACTTCATGTCCACTACTTTCATGTTAAGCATCCCTGCCCACTACATTCCCCCACTTCCCTTGAGCTCCTCTTAGTCTTTATCACTATGAACTTATTCATGGTCTTAATATGTTTACTGTCTTGTATTGTTCTCTTACCCTTTCATGTGTATGTCTTCTCCCCTCAAATAGAGTTTAAGCTTATTAAGGGAGAGCTATGTTTTTGTTTCTCTTCTATCTCATATACATTTACTGAGTCCCCATGTGCCTGAACTGTGTTAGGTGCTGGGGATACAAAGATGCATGGTATATCTATATATCTATATCTATAGCTCCTCTTTATTAGAGAACCTAATAATGTTATGGACTCATGGTTTGATAACTGCCTGTAAAAGTGCTGAGCACAGAATGGGCCCTCAATATAGGTTTGATGGATGGATGAACCATGCTTTTCAACTAGATATTCAATGAATGAATGAATGAAACAACTGAATAGCAAGCCCCTGATAGAACTATTCCAGGTGTAGCCCTCCTATGTGAACCTAGTTCTAGAAGACTGGTTTGAGGGGCGAAGTGGTCTTTAGAAGCATCAAAACAGAGAGCCTACTGTCCTTTCAAGGCAATTTCAAGGCAGTGTTCACTCCTTCCCTTAAGACCTAGTCATTAAATCACAAAGCATTTTACAGGCATTGGTAAATGTTTTGCTAATTTGTGTCATTCAGGTTGGTGTTATGAGAACTATGTCCATCATTATAATAAAAACATCTAGTATTGAATACTCATTATGTGTTAGAAGTTGTGCTGATTTCTTTACATAAATTATCCAAATCCTAACAACAACGCTATGCTGTAGGTACAATTATTACCCTCATTTTATAGAAGAGGAAACTGAGACATGGCAGTCAGCAGAAAAAGCAGGACTTGAATCCAGAAGTGTCATTCCTCTCTGTGCTGTCTACACAATGAATTGGTAGCGTGGAGAACTGAGTTCTTGAGCTGACTCTGCCATTCACTTACTGTATGACCTGCAGAAGTCCTTTCAGCTCTCTTGTCTTTAGCCCTCTCTGATTACATAACTAAAGAGTGACAGCACCAGTCTGAAAGCCTATTCTTTTGAATTCAAGTCCTATGCTCTTTCCACCAGCCTCAACTGCTTAAATCTGGTGGTGATCCCCTAACTCTCATCTTTCAACTCCTTGTGGTATCAGAGGCAGCCTATGGTATTGTCATTCATAAGATGGGTGTCCTTTTTTAAAAAAAAAATTAACTAATTTATTTTTAGACAGAGGGGAAGGGAGGAAGAAAGAGAGGGAGAGAAACATTGATGTGAAATAATTGATCAGTTGCCTCTTGTACATGCGCCCCGACTAGGGACTGAACCTGCAACCCAGGTATGTGTAACCAGAAATCAAACCCAACCAACTGAACCACACTGGTCAGGGTGGTTGTCCTTTTTTGATACATTATATATGAAGACCTTGATGGCTTTGTGAAAGGATTGGCTGACGGGGAGTAAGGAGAGAGCTGCAGAAGAACACCTGAACCGATTTCTTCCTGTGACCCCATCCTTCAGTTTCTAGGTTTAATGAAAATGCTTTCCAGTATACAGGATGTTATTTATCAAGGGCCCGTTCAGAGAGTACATGGCCCAAACCAGGCTATGTTCAAAAGGCAGGTAGTAGGTCCAATTCATTTCTGAGTGTGGCCCTAATCAACATGGGCAAGAGATTGAGACCAGGTAACGTGAAAGACCAGGCAGAAATCTACTTCTCTAGGAGCCACCTTACAGAAATCAACGCTGCTGAAATCTTCCATTTTGTCCCTTCATAGATGGTAGTTTGCCTCCCACATACGCAAAGGATGATGGTTTATCCAAGTGTGCATGGTTGGCTGTCATCAATGTTTTCAATTGGTATGTGTAAATAAAAATTGTTTTGCTATACTCCTCATGTTATTTGGCTCAGTTCTTTCTCTTTAGTCTCCCTTGCTTGTGTATCAAGGGTAGCTGTGTACTCTTTTATCACCAGGGTAGCCTCTGGCTGGGGTGCCTGCCGGTGTCCTCTCTAGAGCATCTTTAACATCAGGCAACGTGGCAGGATGGCTTTTCTGGCCTGTCCTCACCACCTTTTCTGGCCTCCAGTTTTGTCTCATATTCCAGAATTATTTGCATCGTTCTCCTGTATGCTTCCCTCCACCCTTGCCCCTGTTTTCTTCTCCACCCCTGAATAAAATTCTACAGAGACCTGGGGCGGGGGATCTCCTAAAGTGGTCTCTCTTTCTCTCTTTCTCACACACACACACTCGCAGTGGCAAACTTCATCTCTCCTCTGACTTTACCATGTCCCCAAATATCAAGTCAAGATCACTCCAAAGCAAGAACAAAAGGAAAAAACCTAAAAAAAAAAAAATTACTCCCCTTCTAGGAAATGAGCCCACACATTGTGGGGATCCACCTGTGGCTTACCAAATGGTTGCCTTTCTGAAGCATCTACTTCTATGTCAGGCTGCAGCTGAGGGCCTGCTGATCTGAGGTTTTTGTCAGTCTTATGTACATAATCTGTTTGTAAAGTATTTTCCTTAGCTTTTATTGTAGATTAGAATTCTGAGTATGTGTGTAATAGAAGAAGTGGGGTGGCGGTGACAAAAGTCCTGTTCTGATCACTGCTGGTAGGGATACAAAAGGAAGTCTAGGTCCCTTCCTTTTGGGGAATCTGTGGGGTGTAAGGAACTCTGGTTCAGGTGGAGTGAACCAGAGGAGGGACTAGAGAACAGTTTGTTTACAGACCAATATACAAATATTTGAAAATGAATTTAGGCAAGGACATCCATCAGCTTCAAATGGAGGACGAAACTGGGAAAGGAGGCTACCGCACAAGAGCTGAATTTAGAGAAGATTTAGGAAGCTTCTCGGAGGGAGCCGTGTGCGGAGAGGCAGGCTGGGAACCGTAGCTGTGGGTAAGGCACAGCCCAGCTGCCTTTCCCGGGGTCTCCTCCTCGCTAGCCGCTAGCCGAGGCCGCTGCATGAATTCCTCTCTGGACTCGCTCTGCTCGTCGGCTTCCTCCGCCACCTGACCTCACAGGCTCTCGCTTCTTCCCTCACCTTCGCCGGGCCCTTTCCTCCACACCCACTCCTCCCGGCTCCCCCTCTATAATCTCTTGTCATCTTTTCAAATCCAATTATCGAATTAATTGACGTGCTAACCGAGAGGCAAACAGAAAGGGGCGGCAAACACCAGTCGGCTCAGATTTATCCTCCGGCCTTCACAGGCCCCGGCCGGGCGAGATTTACTGGGCCTCGAACACGGCGACAGTTCAAACCTTTGATTAATCATGTTTTTCTCCCAGCCCCATAATTTAGTTGGTCTTTTCCCCCCTCCCTGCTTTTTTATTTATTTATTTTTATTTTTATCACTGGAAACAGAGACGGAGTCCTCATCAGCTTCAATTACAAATATTAAGCCCCCGGACAGCACTTTGACAGAGAGGAGGCTAGCCCCCACCTCCGCCCCGCCCTCCTAAATCATCCTTGAATTAACATCACAATCGGCGACTGGCGCGCGTTCAGATTTAAATGGTGGCATATTGTTCGAGGACAGACTAGTTTAGAACAGCCGGTTTGTAGCTCCGGGCGGTAGCCCCCACCTCTCCCTTCTCCGCGCCCCTCCGGCCTCCGGGGAGGCTGTAACGCAGGAGCTGCGGGAGGATCCGGCGCTCTACCTCCAGCAGGGAAGGCTGCAGGCGGGGGATGCATCAGGATGGGGGCTAGCGGGCTGGTGAGAGGGGCAGGGTGTGGAGGAAGAGGAACTGCAGAGGTGGGTGTCTGGGAGGTGGGCGCGGCTGGAAGAGGTAGGTGAGTTTGGCTGGGAAGGGAGGGTAGGCAGAGGAATAGGGTTTATGCAAATAACATGCAGATAAAGACGCGGCGAGTTTGTGAATTATATTAGACCATTCTTGGGGGGCGGGGCGGAGATTATGACCGCCTTGACCCTCCCAGGGTCTGCAAGGTACCCTCGGGTCGTGGTGGAGTAGCCAGGAGGTAGGGAAATTTCTTGTGTGAAGGAAGAACGTGAGGCAAGAGTTCTCCATTTCCTGAGCGTATTAGAAAAAAATCGGCCCTAAACCATAGACTGAAGGCTTGAAGATAGGCCTCAAAAAGAATTTCCTTAGTGGGAAGACGGAGCGTGAGGTTGAGATTCCCCCTACCCACGAGATTTTTCGGATTAGAAGGTCCTCGAAGTAACCAGATTTCTGAGGTGTTTGGGGTAAAGTTATAACTATTTGGCTCTATCCCACTTAAGTGGAGGAGAAACGGGAGAGTCATTAGCCGACTCTATTAATTCTTTAAGAATGAAGGAGCTCGGAAAGGAAAATGTCAATACTGGAGCCTAGGTTTCCAGATATTTTCATATCCACTTGTCTCTTCAATCTTGCCCGCATCAATCTCCAGGTCCCCATTTCTGCCTAGCAACATCACAACCAATCAAGGTGCAATTAGACCAGGCAGCTGGGCTCATCCTTAACTTGGATTGGCTGCCCGCTGTATGAGCATCGCAAGTTTTCATTGGCTGACGGCCACCTGTATGGAAATAACAATTACACGGGACTCTCAGTCGGTTCTCAGCCTTTTGGACCTGTGGCTTATTGCGCTGAAAGCTGCAAGCTCAGAGCAGGAATTTCAGGGCTTTATCTTGCCCTCTCTGCCTCTCTTTCCCCAAAGAGATCTCTTGAACTTTTCCCTTCTCCCTGGCGCCTCTGCCTGAGGCCTAGTGTGGAAGAAATCCGACCAAATAACGCATAAATAATACGGAGATTTGTGTGCCTTTTGCATCTTCTTTGCGTTCTCTCGGTAGTGTCGAGATTTTGCCTTTTAGGTCGGATGCTGCCACAGTTCCTACCCCTTCCACACCCACCCAAGGGGCGTGTAGAGTCCCTCAGTCCCTGCCCCTTGTTACCACAAACCCTTCTTTCGGGTTCACCTCCTCTTCAATTTTCGTTGCCCCTCTCCTCCCACTCAGGATGCAGGCATCTCGCACAACAATCTAAAGCCCGGTTTAGGAGTGAGTTAGAGGGGGAGAGGCGCCCCCCCCAACCAAAAAAAAAAAAAAAAAAAAACCCTTCATCGTCGCTCCCCATCCATTTTCTCCGAGGGAGCCGAGTTTGACAGCGAATTCATTCCGAGCGGGGAGGGTGATTTATTCTTCAAATATACCGACAAGTGCGGGCATGATGGAGCCCATTAAAATGTTGGGAGATTGTTTTTATGATTGAAGTCTGTATTACTCCAACCATAAAGAAAGAGAGCAAGGAGTCATTAGCATTTTCATGATGGTGTATTTCTGCTTGTCTCCGCGCCATCACTCATCTTTACTGCCCGTCCCTTTGCTCTCGCTCTGCTACAACGAGGAGAGACTGCAGCCTGAGTTGGGTTGGTGGTGGGGGGAGGAGGGGGCCAGAGATCCCCCAGTCCTCTGCCCTTCACGCCAAATCCTCACCCTCCCTGGGACGCAGATCAGGGGGTGAGAAGCCAGACACAGACGTGCTGCAGCTTTCTCCTGCTGGCTCCTCCTGCCCCTAAACGGTGGGAGCAGGGGGTCCAACACAAACGCTGCTTAGAGAAACGCTGTGGGAAGACTCAGGTTAGGGAAGGGGAAATATTACTTCCTTTTTGGGGCTCTTCCCCTCCTTGCCTACACTCCACTTAGAGCTCTGCAGGGTTTTCCACATAAGGGTAAAGTCAGGAATTCCTGACTGGAGACATCAGAGCAGGAGAGGACAAGAGCTAGGAGACCCCTAATCCCTGGGTTTGGAGACTGTTGGCAGGAAGTGAGAGGGAAACTGGACTTTTGGCTTCTGTCTCTGCTATTCCCTAAAGGGCCCTAGACATTGCTCTGGGATGAGTTTAAGCCTCCTGTCTCTACTTCCCCAACTCCTGCTCCCTTCTAATTCCCTAAGTCCTTGATTCTTTCTACACACTCATATACAAGACTCTTCAGTACCTCAAGGAACAAATTCATACTCTCCATGAAAATAATGGAGATCAAAATAATCACTGCCAAGGTAGGCTCTTGGAGAAAGTTGGCTATGGGTGAAACAGTGTCTTTAGGTGCTCAGCAATTGTTGGAATCCTCTGTCTCCACCCTTGGCTTCAGATGAGACTCTTAACATAAATAAACACTCATTCTAGGTTAGGCATAACCAGCATATTGCCCCAAATTGTATGGCAGCACTTGAAAGAAGGTTGATTGGGGTAATGGCTAATTAAGGGGTAATAGGAAAACGGAAGTGTTAGCTAGCAAAACACTAATAGTGATAGTAACAATTAGTGGACCACTTTCCTCTTGGTCCAGTGCTTTCTCATTGATGTCTCACAACAACCTGGAAGCTAGGTTTTGTGACCACCACTTCACAGATGAGGAAACCACGGATCACAGGAGGATATGTGGTGTACCCAAGGTCACTTAGCTAGTAAACAGAAGAATCAAGATCAAAACCCTGGCCGCCCTGGCTGGTGTGGCAGTGGATTGAGTGCAGGCTGCGAACCAAAAGGTTGCCAGTTTGATTCCCGTTCAGGGCACATGCCCAGGTTGTGGGCTAGGTCCCCAGTTGGGGGCACGTGAGAGGCAACCACACACTGATGTTTCTCTCCCTCCCTTCCCCTCTCTCAAAAATAAAATAAAAGAAAATCTTTAAAAAAAAAATCCGAAGCCTGGGCTGTCTTCCTTATCTGATGTTGCCGGAAAAGGAGTTCGTCTCTAAAGTGAAAGCCAGAATGATTGCCCAGATACTTCATCTGGATTCATAAGAAAGTGAAACTATGGTAAGCGCTTATTAGGAATATTCATCCCTTGGCCAGGTCTGTGTTTTTGGGTAGTAATTAGCATTGCTGGGATTAACTCCTTTTTAATCATTCAGAGAACATTTATTGAGCAGCTATTATGTATTATCTTTTATTTGAGGATACCATCCCTTTTCCCAGGCCACCCCCCTCCATTAAGATGGGTAACTAATAGTGCTCTGCAATCCTGGACAGGAGTAGAGGCCCAGGCAGCTGGGCAGAGATGGAGCAAAGAGGGGTATGGAGGTGAGAGGCCCCCGACAGCCTGCACAGTGCCCAGAGGTGGCTGCAGCAGCAGCCCCAGATTTACAGCTGCCCTGGCGCTGGCGCCATAAAAGCAAACGATCCTTCTCTGTACTAATTTCTGTGTAATTAGATCTCTCCTGGCATGGAAAGTGGGGAGTGGAGGTGGCCAGGAGGGGAGGGTGCCAAGGTCTTTTTACAGAAGTGGGAGGATGGGCTGTGGGACACACATTGCTTCATGTGGGGCCGGTTGGGCACAAGGATCTACATGACCCATAACAGATGGGAAATACAATGATGTACACATGGAAGACAGATGATTCCTGATGTGGCAACACCCTTGAACTAAGATGGGGAGAGACTAATCTGGGATCATGTACAAAGATCCTGAAACTGGAAGAATAACTCCTGTCTAATCTGTGTACACACAGAAGACATTGAAATCCTTGGAGGCGCTGCACGCGGACTTCCCCCATAGGCAGCTAGATAGCAAAACCGTTCAGAGAAGCCTGAACAGCAGTGAATTCCTGCAGACCCATAATATCTACATCCACATTTACAAAACAATATATACACGCACATTTACCTGCATGAAAGCAGATACTTCTCTTAATCAAATGCACAAAGTACAACATCTGCACTGAATATAACCTCCACAAATGTTTGTTCCCTTCCCCACCCCCACCCATTGCCAGCCCACCTCTTAGAGGCAGAAAACTAAAGGATGAAAAAAGCCTTTTATTTAAGCAAGTTTTTCTTTATGATACTTGAAGATGAATCCTATGAAGCCAAGAAAGAAAATAAAGAGAATTGCAGAAGAAATCAAGGGGAGTGTGGGGGTGATGAGAGAGGGAAAGACTCTGGAGTCTTGCCTTTTCTTGGGAACAGTCTGAGAGAGGAAAAAATTGCAACTGTTATTACCAGCCACCCCCTCTTCACCCCATGGAGACAAACAATGACTATGGGTATGGTAATGCTATTTGGAACAACACTTCTACCCAACTACGTATTCATTATGCACTGGAGTGTATCTGTAGAGGGACCTCAGAGGGCCTCTTATCTGCTCTCCCTCTGCAGCCCAAATTTCTTTCACAGTAAGCCTGCCGGGGAGCCAGCCGGATTCTGCTTCAATGCTTCTGTTGAAATGGAGCCCTTCATAAGCAGTTCCCCCTGCCACTGGACAGCTGTAGAGGTTAGAATATTCTTTGGCGGAATTCAAGCCCATCTTCCTTGAAATTTCAGAATACGCTCTTTCTAACTACCTTCATCTTCTTGATGTATCTCCTAAAACATATTTTAATGCTTTAAGACCAGTTTAATCAGAGCATTAATCGTCCCCCCACAACAGCAATAACAATTAGATACTCATTGGAAAATCAGGAGATTCTGATCTCCACAGATGATTGTCATGTACTTATCTTAAGCCCTTGTTCTAATGGGTAATTCCTGATTAACCTGAGTAATGAAAATGTATCACAATAAAGAAAGGTTTGTCATGCCTTGTTATCGCTTCATCAGGCCATCCTTCTAGATACCTGCCATAACACCAGGTTATTTCTGTCCCAATAAAACATGATCATGATGTGCTTGGCTAGTAAAAAGGAAAAAAGCCATGTATTAAAAATAAGTTTAAAATGATTTGCATGACTAATGTAAATATAAACCACCACCATCATCATTGTCAACATCATCCTCTGTTGTTTATTTGCCTTTTGAAAGCCCTGCTCAACCTTGGGGGTGGGAATAGATAAAGGAAGAGGGAGGCAGAAAATTAACATCTGTGAAACGCTTACTATTGCCAGGCACTGTGCTAAACACTCACCCTGTGAGATAGGTATTGTTCTGCCTTTACAGGTGAGGAAATTGGGCCCAAAAAAGTTATAACTCGCCTGAGGCCATACAGCTAGTAACCAGGTGATCAGGATTTTAATCCAGGGAAGTCTGATTCCAAAACCCCCACCTAAAACTGGACTGGTTAATTTTACTTTGATGCCATCAGTACCTCATGGAGTGGATCTATACCACTGATGTGACATTGACGAGGGGATATACTGGGCTCAAAGACCTCACCCTTCCCAGATACTCACACTCCCCGAGGGGGAACCAGGAGTTCAAAGCCCGAACCTGGTGGCTTTTGTGCTTGGTCATATTACTGCCCTTATCCAGCGTGCCCACACACAGTCACGGGCCGCACTACTCGCATTGTCACACATTAATGCACTGTCATGTTCGCGCCGTCACACAGAACGCACTGTCACATTCAACCCACTCAGAACTCACACAAGCTAGCGGTGCCCTTCCCTTCTCCTAGGCAGTGGTGTGCATAACCAGCAGGGGTCGCCGGCACACCAGGAATTACCACTTGCTGGGCCTGTCGCCTTCCGCCCCGCAGGACGGAAATGTTTCTCCTCCTCTGTTCCTCTCCTAAAATCTCTGGTTAATCCCTCCCCTTCCCTGCTTTCCCTTCTAGCCCCCACGCCATCCCCAGACCCTGTAGGTTTGTGACGATGAGCTGGGTATTTGTCCCTTTTGCAGTACCCAACCTGGATTCTGGATGTCAGTCCTGCTTTAAGAATGGATGGCCACACCCTGGCTGGTGCGGCTCAGTGGATAGAATGCCCGCCTGCGGGGCACTGGTTCAGTTTTCAGTCCGGACACATAGCTGGGTTGCAGCCCGGGTCCCCGTTTGGGGGCGTGCGGGAGGCAACCGACCGATGTATCATCTATGTCTCTCTCTGTTTCTCTCTCTAAAAATAAATAAACAAAAATATATATATAAAAAAAAAAAGAATGAATGGCCAAGGAGCTGGTAAGAAGCAGCTTCTGGTCTGTCCCTTGGCCGATTAGGACTCTCCCTTCTCTCTGTACTTCTCCAACACACTGATTCTCAACATCCTTCACTCGGCCCTGACTATCCTTTTATTGTACCAATGTTTATGTAAGCATTTGTCCCAGAAATCCTCAGACGCCTAGCGTCCTGTAGCTCCCTCATTTTGGGAGGCTTAAAAATGAAGGGGGAGGCAAATCTCTCATGGATTTGTGGCCAGTGGTTTTGAATAAGAAATCATGGTTTGGGGAGTATATGGGAGGGACCCAGGTACCCTGCTTCACAACAGAAAGAGAGGCCAGGTGTCTGCTCTGCTGGAAAGGGGTCCAGACACCGGCTGTGGAGGCAGCTGTGGCTGCCTTATGGGAGTGACATCTCTCTGCTCTTTTTTGCTTCCCCCTCCCCTGTTGTAGCAACAGCTCCCCGGCACTTCCATGCCCCCATCTCTCCGCAGCCCCCTCCTCTCATCTCCTGGAGCCCAGTGATTGGCGGCTGCCTGCTGCAGGGCTGGCTGGGTTTATGGCTTTGCAGCAGCTGGGGAGAAAGCGAGGCCAGAGACAGAAAAATGGAAACCGACCAAGAAACAGAAAACGGTGAAAGGATAAAAGAAAGGGAAACAAAGAGAGGCAGAAAGACCTCAAGAATAACATAACAAAAATCTAAATGGTGTGAAGAACAGACTGAAGCAAAGATGAACACAAAGAAAGTTATAGAGATGCTGATAAAAGATGAAATAAATGTGATACGAATGGGGAGAAAGGAAGAGAGAAGCACAGCCACAAAACATTTGGATAAATCTTTTAAAAATTATTTTATTGTTGTTCATTTACAGTTGTCTGTATTTACCCCCTACCATTCCCCTCACCGCCCCAGCCATCCCCACCTCCCTCCCCTGCTTCCATGCCACCTTGGTTTTGTCCATATGTCCTTTATAGCTGTTCATTTGGATAAATCTTGAGAGTAGGGAAGTGGAGGGCCTTCCAGGGGGCAGGAATTGCTGGTAGTACGTAGAGGGTGGGGTAGACATCTAGGGACTCCTAGAAGTTCTATAATACAGAAGAGGCTGGACAATCTTGCAGCTAATCCACTTCTCCCTACACCTGTGCTTCCGTTCATCCATTCTAGCATTTTCCATGTTGATATCTGCCTGGAATTTTAAGGTTATTACAGAAATGTCCTCGTCAAGGATGAATCATGACCTAGAGTAGAAGGATCTTGTTCCATTTTCCATGAAATGAATGGGAAAACTGAGGCCTGAGATTTGGGAGGGATTTTAATATTAGAACCATCCTTTGTTGAACACTGGGTTAACTTTTAAGGTTGGCTGTCTGTCATAGCAACTCAATTGGCACATACCACGTTTACCTTATAGTTATTTCTCTATATATCCTTTATGCTAATATATCAGCTTCTTAACAGCAAGGTCTGTGTCTGCCCTTCTTTGTGGCTCCCGCAGTGCCTTGTTCTTGTTTATTGAGTAAACCAATGAATGGCCCCCAGAGATGTTTAAGCAGATGTTGGATGACTACCAATGAGGATGTAGTCCAGGGAATTTCTGTACTGAATGAGAAGCTGGAAATATATCTCTAGGCGCCCTTTTGGTTTTGAGGTTCTATCAATCCATATATATATAAGCCTGTGTTTGTTCTGTTTCTTTCCCTAGTTCTATAAATATGCAGCGGTAAGGTGCAAAGGGGGAACCCCCAAATTACAAAGTGTCTACTGTGTGCCAGGCTCTATACAAGTCATTTTATACATCTGAGCTCATATAATCATCACAATAACTTTTCCAGATAGGAGTTATCCACATTTTTTCAGATGAGGGCTTAGAGATACGAGGCGTTTTGCTCCAAGTCACATGGTTAGGAAGTGTGACAAATTAAATCTTAGAGATTAAAGCCTTTGTGATTGTCACAGCACTATGTTTCTACCAGTATGGGAGATTTCCACAGTATCAGAAATGCAAAGAAAGAGTTGAGGAATGGGGGAAACAGGGAAGAGACACAGCTTCTAAATTTAAGTTTGAGAGATTCTGGATTCCAAGCTGGGAGGAAAAATCCATTTTTGTGAGAGTTAGAACAGGACATTTCTGCTTTCACTGATTATCAGCAGACCCGGAGAAAGAAAACTATATGAAGAACCAGGACAGGGGTATCTGGAGATGGGTATTAAGCACTGGAGTCTCTTGTCATAGGTATGGAGTTGGGAGCTTAGAGCATAAGGGTGTGTCTAGAATGCAGTTATGGAAATTCCAGGTATTTATCTTCCCGATAGAAGGGATGTTGGGGGTCTAGGGATGTCCAGGCTGTGGGGATCTGAGTCAATGGCAGGGCTTAGACTAGTGTTGTGCAGTAGAGATTTAACACAAGTCACATAAAAATTTCTAGTAACTACATTTTAAAAAAAGTAAAAAGAACCAGGTGAAACTAATTTTCATGATATATTTTATTTAACCCAACATATCCAAAATATTATAATTTCAACATGCAATCAATATAAAATTATTTTAAATTCTTTATTTTGGTGCTAAGTCTTTGAAATCTATTATGCAGTTTGCACATACACATCTCGATTCCTTCTGGCCACACTTCAAATGTTTGATAGTTGCACATAGCTGGCAGCTACTGCAGTGGACGTGCAGGTGTGTGCTCCACAGCAGGCTGGTCAGAGACGGCAGGATCGCAATGTTCAACCCAGACATCTCGGCTTCTGCCCTTGATTTTTCTTTTTATTTTTTTTTCATAATTTTTATTTGTTCCACACCTTTAAAAACTCTACTGGCTTTAGAGAAGGTAGTGAGAGTGAGAGATTTGTTGTTCTACTTATTTATGCATTTATTGGTTGGTTCCTTTATGTACCCCAACCGGGGATCAAACAACAACCTTAATGTATGGGGTCGGTGCTCTCACCAACTAACTAACTCGGGTATCTGGCCAGGGCCACCCTTGCTTTTTCTTATATCTTAGAATAGAAGTCCTTGTTTTTATGCAAGTCTGGAGACATATTCCTAATCCCACAGGTCAGAATTGTGTTTCTGTCTCCGGCTCTGTGAAGTCCAGCTGCACAATAACTTTCGCCTGCGATACTGTCCTTTAAGTTTCTTGCTGAGCCACCAGGTGCCCCCTGGCTGCTAATGCAGTGATTTCCAGGAGTCATTTCCCTGGCCTCTCTGCCGCACGTGCTGCTGCTCATCTCTGTCCTTGACTCGTCTCTCCTGAATTCCTTCCTACCTCTTTGGCCAAGACTCTGCATTTGCCATGCCTCCCTCGCACGTTGACGGTCTCCCGAGTGCTGCCCGTGGCCCTCCTACCCTCTTACTCTGCATGACGTTGACCTAGGTAACCTCGCTTCACTCTCATCACCTTTACTTTCTAGGATCTTAAGTCTCTATTTCCAGTTCCAAACTCTCTTGTGCTTTGGACTTAAAATATCCGTCCAACCGCCTACTGGCTCTCTCTCTCCTTTGGAAGATCCCAAAGACACTGAGAATTCGACAAGACAAAGTTATACCAATCACTTTCCAGCTCAATGTATTTCTCCATTTGTATTATTTATTTGATGAATGGCCTCACTGGTTATCTGGTCATTGAAACCAGAAAACTGGAATCAACTTGACTCCTTTTGTTCACTTCTCACATCTACTTATCACCAAGTCCCATTAACTCTACCTCCTAAAGAATTCTGCCTCTTTTTCTTCTGACACAGCTGAAGTTTAGTGCTCACCATTTTTTTCTGGGGTTATTACAGTGAGTTCTTAACTGGTTTCTCTGGAATTTTGTGATCTGCCCATAGAGTGTAAGCTCCATGTGGGCAGGCACTCCTATCTGTTTCTCAGTGCCTAGAACTATGCCTGGCCCATAGCGAGCACTCAGTGAATATTTACTGAGCGAATGTATGAGTGAATGTCTGTTAGTCCATCTTTCCAGTCTCACTTCACGCACCATGTACGATCCTTACTGTGCAGCCCTACTTGAGTGTTTAGATTTCTGAGCAAGTTATGTCTTTGTACATCTTGTTCCTTCTGCCTGCACATGCTTGGCTTACAATTACTCCTTCTTTATTGTTTAGCCCCCATGTTGTGACTCATGGGAAGCTTTGTAACTTGTAAACATGATGTAGTGTGTTTTTACAAAATGCTCTATGTGGTATCTCAAGAGGATAACTGAAAGAAGTCAAGCAGGGCTTCATGGAGGAGGTGTCCTTTGAGCTGAGGGGAAAGCACATGTTCAGAGGCATGCCAAAGTAGTGCCTGTTTCTGTGGAATGGTTCTGTAAAACTGGAGTCCAGGGTTCCTTAGGACAGGAGGGGAAATGGAAAGTGGGCCCAGATAGTGCAGACCCTGACTGGCACACTCAACAGTCTGTACTTCACATTCCCATAGGTAACAGGCAGCCATTGAGTTTCTGTAAGAGGGGAATGATGGTCGGATTCACTCATCTCCTACCAAATATTGACACCTACGTTCCTTTTTGCTGCTTCTTGGTCTGACTTTTCCTCTCACACCATGCTGTCAAGCCCATGCAGGTCCATCAGTTTCTGCATGGATGTTGGGAAGCAGGGGAAAGATGACCCATTACAGAAGGGAAATGAGTAGAAAGGCTGAGCTGCCAAATAACACACAGCAAGCAGGAATGAGAACTCAGACTGGAACCCAGGTATCCTCCCTCCCCATGCAGGCAGTTACCCTTCCCTGAGCCGTGTGTATTGGCGACCAGTCTGGGTTCTGGGGTAGGCAAGAGAAATGGTTCCAAATTTCTGGGCAACACCTAGCCTGAAGGTGCAGACTGCACATCAGGAGGTATACAATGGAGAGAGAAAGGAGCAGCTGGGTCTCTAAATCTCTGGGTGGAGGGATCTGATGAAGAACTGGGGTGGGGCTTGGTAAAAGAAGGGAGCAGGGAGCAGGTTTAGGAGCAGAACTGGGCTGGGGAGAAAGAAAGGGGGTGAGAATGACCCATGCCGAGTTTGGGAGGTGGGAAAGAATGAAACCTAGGCTGCAGTCTTCCAAAGTGCTTTTAGTTTGGCGGCCTCTGTGTCGATGGCCTTGTGCAGCTACCCGTGCGGCTCCTGTGGGTGTGTGTGCCTTGGCAGGGGCTGTGGGGTGGGAGAAGGGGCCTTGGGTTCCTGTTTCCATCTTCCTGCTCTTTCTCAGTAGGGAGCCACCTTTCTGGAAGCCAGGATATCTGGGTTCCAGATTCTTCCCTTCCTAACCTCCCCCAGACATAAATCACAAGTGATTTCATTAAATGCACCTCCTGCTGGGGATGTTGGCTCATAATTCCTCTCTGATTAACCCCCACTACCCCAGTAAGTTTATAGGCCACGAGTGGGAGGGGGTGTGAGGGAGGGGAAAAGGAGGGATGGGGGAATCCCAGGCAGGTGATGGATGCCTCTGTCAGCCCAGCTCGTATTTATTAATAGTCTTAATACGGGAAGCAATAAAGGAAGAGAGGGATTCTATTAATTAAATCATTGTTATAATTAACTTTCATTAAAGGAGGATCGATAAAGAGGAGTTGAGATGGAGAGAGGAGAGATCCATTATCTCTAATTTCCTTGGAAGGGATTCAGGGAACGAGATGGGGTTGCTAGGAGACAGCAATGTGAGGGAAGAAGGAAGGATGTAAGATGTCATCCAGGTGGGGCTGAAAGGGGGGGATGGGAGGGTTTCGGGTGGATAGAGGGGGAATGTTGGGGTGGCAGTGGCCCACCCAGGAGCCCTGAAGGGAATGAAGGGTGGATAAGGGAGCTACTGGGATGGGGAACAAGGGGGCTGGAGGGCATGGCTTGTACTGGGCACTCCTGAGAGCCCTGGTGAGCATGCGGGTCCTTAATAAATGCTTTATGATGCTGTGTGTGTCTAGCCTGTGAAGCTGGTTAGAGTGGATGGATGTGTTTTCGTGACTGCAGAGTCAGAGTGCGTGCAAGGGTGTGTGGGGACGGCAACAGCGGAAGACAGGGAGGCAGAGGCGGGAAGAGTATCAGTCTTTAGAGGTTTGGGGTTTAGAGAATTTTTTATGAAGTGGATACTCAAAGGTGTGTACTCTTGACAGGAGGAATGCCTGTCCTTTGGCCCAAGGTACAGTGATGGCTGCTACAGAGGATGAAGGTCTGAGCGGCGGAACCCTCCCTTGCCTCCGCAGACAGGCACTTTGGCCTTGTACCGAGTCCCACCGCGACTAAACCCCGACGCTGACCCACAGGTTACTCCCTCCCCCACTGCAGTGCTCGCCAAGCCAGACCTCCACCTGAGACAAAGGTTCCTCCCTTCCCCACTTCCTGCTGGTGGCCCGCACGGCAGGAGGCACAGTGGGATAAAGCCACCTGGATTCCCCTCCTGTTGCCCCTCCACCAAAGTCTAAGAGCCAGATGTCTGGATGTTTTTTGCTCCAGTCACACCTCATGATAAGAACACATTTTATTAGAAGAGTTGTACATACCATATAAATATATTTGTCCAAACTACTGGTGGGGAAGGGATATTGGGGGGAAAGCTCTTATTGCTGTGGGGAAACCTGGAGAGGGAAGAAGGGCTTGGAAATGGGGAACCCGGGAACGTTTGTTCCCCCACCCCTCACAGAAGGCACAATGCATTGTTTCTTTCCATGTGAGGACACTGAAGGGTGATGGCAGGGAGGGGCTGGAGAGAGAGTACAGAAAACCTCAAAAATACAAAAGAAACCTCCAAACTTATCTAACATTATGGGAAAAGGCTGGGGTGGGATATGGAAGGCAATGGGGGGCAGTAAGAGAAACCACTGAAACTCAGAACTGAGAGACCTGAAGAGGTCACGATGTCCATGCTGCTGCCTCAAAGCAGACCCCAGAGGCAACTCGGGGGAACAAACGCAGACCCCAAATAAGAGAGGGTAGGGTGCCCCAGGGACTGGCTTCGGGGCACGAGAGACTGAGTGTGTGCGTGCATGTGTGTGTGTGTGTGCGCGCGCACACATGCAGTGGTGGTGGTCCGTGTGGTGGCTGGTGTGAGTGACAGAAGGGACCAGGGCTAGGAGGGGCTGATTCTATCCCCGCTGGGGAAGCCTGCCTCTATCCTGGTTCCTCCAAAACCGCTTTCAGGGGGTAAATTCAGCCACTGCTTCCATGAAGGACCCCTGCCTGGACAGAAGAGCTGGGCAGAAGAGGACGAGGCTGGAGAGCTTGGGATGAAACGGCACACAGGAGTGGTCTGTAGGAACAGAACATCACGGAGCACGCTGTGTTGGAAAAGAGGCATGGGACCTAAATGTGTCTGTGTGAGTGTGTACATGTGTGTAAGTGTGTGTTTGTGCTTGTACTAGGAAGAGGTAAGATCACTCAAAGGTGAAGGGGTCCTGGGTGCTGAAGAAGAAGTGTCCATCCATGTGGTCCTCTAGGGCATCCTTATCACTGTCAGCTGGGAAGCGCTCCTTACATATAGGGCACTCCTTCCACGGGGGTGTGGCAGGGCCCCCAGTGCCGGCCTCTGACAAGGGACCCACTGCAAAGCCACTAAAGAGAGACAGAAGGGAAAGGAGGGAGTCAGTGAGCTCTGCTGCCTCTTGACTTGCAGACCTCGGGGAGAGGGACCCACGCACCTGGGTCCCCAGATTCCCCTGTTCCTGATACAGCACCCTGGAGGTTCTCTCTCCCAGCTTCCTCCTCCGCATCTTTCTCCCCACAGTGCTGGAGGCCTTAGTTTCCCAGATCCCTGTGCCCTCCTTCTTTAGTCCCTGCTGGTCCCTATAGTGCAGAGCCCATCCCCCAACCTCCTGCTCTCCTCCCTCCATCTCCGTCTGCTGCCTAATGAGGCTGAAAATGAGTCTGACATCGTCCTTCATCTTCCTGCTCCAGCCAAGAAAGATGACAGCATCACCCCAGCCTGCCCTGAGCCCATCTCACATCCAGGCAAAGCTGGGGACTAGGTGATAACATCTCTCTTATCCTCTGCCTTCCCCTCTTGACCTGCAGAAGAAAAGGCTGGCAGAGGGGGCAATCTGATACCTGAATCTCCTATCCTTGGGGCTTCACCACTCAAAGGGTCCCCCAGGGAAGTCAGGAAAGAGAGAGAGCATCTCAGGGTGGCCAGACGGATTCTGGATCCCAGTCTCCTCTCTGTTCTTGTCCCTGGGGGCTTGGTGGCCTACTTCCCTTCCTCCCCCAATGGAGCCTAGGTACCTACCTGGTGGGTGGGGAAGGGGCAGGGGCAACAGAGAGGGGGTGCAGGGCAATTTGGGCTCCACAGAAGATGGTGCTAGAACACAGAAGCCAGTTAAAGGCAGGGCCTCCGAGTGCACGTGTTGACGGGCTAAGAGAAGGGATTACCTGAAGCCACCTGGGATTCAGAGTGGTGGGTAATTTTGCGTCAACCACACCTGTCTCCCTTTCTGGGCTAGGGCCAAGGAGGGAGAGGCTGGGGGAAGGGCAGGGGCACTGCTCACCTGGATGCCTTTTCAGCTGGCATTCTCCCACCTCCCTCCTGTCCTCCCCTCTTGGTGCTTACCTGGCCATGTCATAGAAGGCACTGCCTAGTTCAGGAAGCAGCAGGTTGGCCTCTTCGCCCCCACTCTGCACAGCTGCCATCAGGACTGACTTCTCATCTTCAGCTTCCTGGGCACCAAAGAGATAGGTCGGTTTGGGGGTAGTGTTCTGAAATGGGGGAGTAGCACACTGGGACAGGTAAAGGAAGGGCAGTCCCGGTTGGAACAGAGAACAGAGGGTTAGAGTAAGAGTGGGACAGGAAAAGTGTTTTTTGGTTTTTTTTTTAAGATTTATTTCTTTTTAGAGAGAGAAGGAGAAAGAGAGGGAGAGAAACAGCAATGTGTGGTTGCCTCTCACATGGCCCTCACTGGGGACCTGGCCTGCAATCCTGGCATGTGCCCTGACGGGGTATCAAACCGGGACCGCTTGGTTCCCAGCCCGCGCTCAATCCACTGAGCTACACCAGCCAGGCAGGAAAAGTGTTTTGAAGGGAGCTGGCAGAAAGGAACCGAGTGAGTGTGGGGAATAGGGGCTGGCCGCACTGAGGTGATTGGGTTTTGGGACAGTGTCCATTGGGGGGCCTTGAAGAAGTGCTGGGCCTGTCTCCTCTCCCCCAAGAAAAAATGAGAGCCCCGTATGTCTAAGTCTTTCTGTTCTGGAGGCTGGGCCACTTGGGCTTGGCCCTACCCTCTCCTCCCTGACCCTGCTCCGTCTTTCCTCACTGCTCACCGAGTCAGAGCTGCTGTCCTCAGCTGGCCCTGAGAGGTGGGGAGCAATGGGGGCTGGCTGGCTGATGACGACTAGGGGAGAAGCCTCTCGCGGCCCAGCAGGAGAAGAGCCCGGGTCTCCACGCTCACATAGGCCATAGGGTGGGAGCCTCATGTCTTCTGGGGACTCATCCTCTGAGTCTGTCAGAGCTGCCGGGCAGCCTGTAGGTGAGGGAGTGGGCAGAGAAACAAGGATACGTTGTTAGAGGGTTGGATCAGCTCTGACTCCTTTGGATAAAGGACGCAGTTAAATTAGACAGGGGCCAGAGTCCGGGAAGGGAAAAGGCAAAACACAGGAAGCAGAGGCAGCTCCCAGAGGGGTCACGTGGAGCTTTCCCCAACAGGGAAAGGTGGGGCGGGGAAGAGGTGTCACAAAATTGGGGGTGTACAGACTCAGCCCTGCAGCTGCCTCCTCGTCCTCTGTGGCAGCATCCTCGTTCCACTTCTCATCTGCTACCTTCTCAAGGCGGGCCTCCAGCTTTCTCATGTACTCTAGCAGTTCCTGGTGTTGGGGAGGAAAGAGGGGCAAGAGGCTGGGAAGATGCCAACCTTGCTGACCTGCAGAACCTTCTCATATATTCAAGACGAACTCTGAGCTCCTGAGGATTAGACACCTTCACCAAAGGGGGAGCAGTTTAAGATAGATCCTCCCCTCCCCCTCCCCAGGGCCCTCCTTCACTCCCTACACACATCCCTCCCTTTCTCCAGCAATCATTCCATCCTGCCAGATCAGCTGACGACGGTCCTATTTTTAGCCTCTGGGCCTTCAGATACCAGTTTGTAAGCCAAGAGAGGACAAGAAGCCACACAGTTTCTACCCCTCAATTCTGGCAACCAGGGGGGCCTGAGGTACAGGTTCTCACCTGCTTCTCCTCCTGCAACTGCTCCTTTTCCTTCTGGAGCACACGCAAGGCTGAGCGCAGCTCTGTCAGCTCTCGCTTACTCTCTGACAGCTGCACCTGAGGGAAAGGGCCGGATTGAATCTGGAGCCTAGAAGGTACCCCAGATAACCTGGGCTCTGGGACCTCGACTCAACAATCTAGAATCATGTCTCTCTGGGCCTTTGTTCTTCCCTCACCCCAACACTTTTCCCATAAGCCCCTTTTCCTGGCCACAGGAGATTCAGTCTCTGGCTCTTGAGTGTGGACCTGGATGCCCCGGGCTGGGCTGCAGGGGCATGGTAGGGGCACTCTATAATTCTCCTAAGTCTTCACTGTTAGGCCCAGAATGTGTGCCCCGAGCACAGAAAGGAACATTGTATATTTTAAATCAATGAGGCCTCGGAGGTGTGCGAGTGAGATGCCACCAACATATAAACGAGCACCACACACTTCTGAGCTCACACTTCAGATGGGGGGGGCGGGCAGCACTGGCCTCAGGAGGCCACAAGACCAGGGCTCGCAGGTAGCTGGGTGCCTTACCAGGCTAGAATCCTTTTCCTGGGCCAGTTCAGTCTTGAGCACTTGATTCTGGGTCCTCTCCTCCTGAACTACCTTTTCCAAGCGAAGTATCTCTGCACTGAGCTTCAGGATCTTGTCCTTCTCTGCCTGGGAGTTGGCCAGAAGGAAAATGGGAGGATGAGGGAAAAGCGATGCCACTGGCAAAGGCACCATCCCTCACTGTGGCCCTTCCTTTATTTAACCGAACCTTTTGGGAGCAATTTCCCCCTCTTGCCTTCCTCATTCCCCATAATCTGTGAATGAAGGAAGGGACCTAAAAGCAAGGTGCCTTGCTAGTCAGTAGTGGGCATTAGGGCAGGATCTGGTGCCTAGGACGGTAATGTTTCTGAATCAAGACAGTAACCAAGGAAGGTGCTGTGGAGATCAGGGTGGGGAACACTCTGTTTAGGGATGGGTCATGCCTGCACAGTGAAGTGTTCCTCCCTTACAGCCCCTCCCACCCCTAAGTCTTCTGAAGTTTCCATTCCTCCCTGTTCCCTCCTAGGAGATCTGACCACAGATGTGGGGGCAGTGACCATGAGCCTGCCAGGTCCCCCCATCCCTCTACCTCAATACTCTGCAGCATGCCCGTCCGCTCCTTGCTCCACTGGCTTTTTTCCTCCTTCAAATGCAGACTGAGCTCAGCCAGCCTGCCATTGACTCCCGCCACTTCCAGGCGGCTGCGGTGTAGCTCGGCTATGGTGCGGTCCCTGGCTCCTGCTGCGCTGGCCAACTCCTCCCCAAGAAGGGCAGCTTTCTGCTGGCTTGAGGCTGCAAGCTCCTGGGCCCCTCGAAGCTGCTCCTTCAGGGGCTCCAGCTCAGCCTCAGAAGAAAGGAAGAGATGGAGGTTAGGGCTCCCAGTGAGTCACTGTGAACCAGGAAGGTAGTAACCAGGCTCCCTCCTCCCCATACTGCTTTAGAACTCAGGATTAGGTTGTTAGTCTTTAGCCTTGTCTTTCCCCAGACTTCTACAATCAGTCCTTGGAACTTTCTCTACTTCTTGTTGCCTAGGGGTTTTCACTCACCAGCCGCTGCTGGGCCTGGCCTAGAGTGTCCTTCATCTGAGCCATCTTGTCTTTTAGACGCTGGGTCTGAGCACCCTGCTCCTCCTGCCAGCCCTTGGCCTCTTGCAGCTCCAAATTCAAGCGACGATTCTCCTGTTGTGCCATTTGGAGTTCAGCCTGATGGAGGTGGAGAGTAAGTAAGGAAAGGGGAATACGTATTGGGGGCGGGGCAGGGAGGTGGACCACTGTGTTGAGAGAGGTCAAGGTTCCACTTCTCAGATTTAACACAAACTTAAGCATTCAGCTCTTGCCAGCTCATCTTGGATCCTCAGCTCAGAGTGACTCAATCCTGATCCTGGTCCCAGCTCCCAAAGTGAGAGATATCCAGGGTCATAGCCTGGGGTCTTACACAAATCCAGGTCTCCCATGTCCCATTTCTGCTTCCCCAGTTTTTCTTTTAAATCAAAACTCAGTCTAGATGTCCTCCAGGCCCTCAAAACTCAGCATATTCTATCTTCCATTCCACGCTAGGTCTTTCCACTCTTATTTCTGTCCATGGTTCACACTAGTTCCCAAGTCACTCAAGCTGGATACCTTGGTGCCACACTTGACTCTGTTCTCTCCCTAGCAGCCTGCAGAAAAGCCTACTGCTTCTCCATCCTGTATCTCGTTCACAGCCATTTCTCTTTTCCACTACTGCCACAGTCAGGTTAGCTCGGGCTCTGGTCATTTCCTGCGTGGCCTACTGAAAAACCTCACAACTAGCTCACTGTCCACAAGGCAATCAGACTAATCTTTGAGTACGTGTCACCTACTCGAAAATCATGAAAGCCTCTCACTGCTTACGAATAAAGATTAAACTCAAGACTGTCCACAATCTGACTAGGGCTCATTTTAATCTCTTCACCCACACATTCAGCTGCCCTGACTGTTCTGGACTCTTAAGCCTTTGTTCATGTTTTCATCTGTTCCTAGAATGGTCTCCCTTTACCTCTGTCTACTCAAATTCTACCCATTCTTCACTGCGGAGCAAATGGTTTTCAAACGATCTTCCACAGAAGCCTAGGGTTCTGAGGATGTGATTTAGAGATTCTGCAAATACTTGCTTTAAACTTCAAATACTTAAAAATATTAAAAATTATGTGAAAAATGCACAAACTCACAGGTTTAACACATTGGAGATCACTAATCCCATGACATGTCCTTCCAGGTTAGTTCACTTCTGTGCAAACCTTAGAATAAAGTTTCTATTGCATTTTCTATTGAAGTAAAGAGCAAAATGAGATGCAAGGTGGACAGTTTAAAAACTGTTACCGATTTGCACCTACTTGTGTGTGACTCAAGGCGTTCCCAATACTGTGCAACCAAAACAAAGCACAGACCCGCATTAGCTGCTGGGGCTGACAGAACCACCATCCAGAACCTCCACTTTCAAAGTCTGGTAGCCACCAAACTTACCTAATTGCTTTCGTTACCTTATATGTAAATGTTATACATTTGAATTCATAAAAACAAATTTATAATAATAAAATATTGCCTTTATTTATTCAATGAGGTTCCACTTAACATGTAAGAACTTCATTGAAGGACAGGGAAGAAAGGGTTCTGCTGCTAAAAATGTTAAGAAATACTAAGCTAGTTTATGTCCCCCTTTTATTTTTATTTTTTAGATTTTATTTATTCATTTTTAGAGAGAAAGGAAAGGAGGGAGAAAGAGAGGGAGAGAATCATCATTTGGTTGCCACCTACACGCCCCTAACTGGAGATCTGGCTCGCAACCCAGGCATGTGCCCTGACTGGGAATCAAACCAATGACTCTGATTTGCAGGCCTGTACTCAATCTACTGAGCCGCACCAGCCAGGGCTGTGTTACCTGGTTTAAAAGTCCTTTCTAGCTCCGGCTGGTGTGGCTCAGTGGACTGAGTGCAGGCCTGTGAACCAAGGGGTCATCGGCTTGACTCCAGTCAGGGCACATGCTTGGGCTGTGGTCTGGGTCTCTGGTAGGGGGTATGTGGGAGGCAACCACACATTCATGTGTCTTTCCCTCTCTTTCTCCCTCCCTTACCCTCTCTCTAAAAATAAATTAATAAAATCCCGCCCCCCCCAAAAAAAAGTCCTTTCTAATGTCCCTAACAAGATGTGCTCCCAATTCACCTCTGTGGAGCATCATAACACTTTATTACACTTCTCTGTTGATACTGGTCACATCCCCCTTTGACTAATCCTGATTTCTGTATATGTCTTAACGTTCCCTAGCAGAGCATACATAATATTCCTTTACATTTTTATCTTATCTTTACAATTTACCTTTGGTGCCCTGACCTCAGAAGGAACTCATCACTGAATGAACAACTGAGAAAGCAAACCGACCCTGAGCCCTTACCTCGCTTTGCTCCTTGTCTGTTTGCACTTCCTTTAGTTGCCCAAGGAGCTTCTCTTGTTCCCGAGTCAGGGCCTTCACTGTGTCTCTAACCCTGTGAACGGGGGGATGGAACATCAGAGAGCCGGCTGGTCACCAAAGAATGAAGGAAGGCCTTCAACTTCTGTCTTGAGCTCTTCTACCAGTGCTCCTCTAGGCCCAGACCTCCACTTCTCTCTGGGGTGCTCCAGTTCCCAAGCCAAGTTCTAAGCCCCAACTACCCAGAACTCCAGAGGTCTAAACCACGACCAAAGGGTGGAAGTTAGAAGACGGTAGCTTGGATCGACACTAGAGATATAAAAATGCTAGCTGCCTGTAGCGAAATGTCTGAGTGTGAAACGACAGGCTGCCTCCTGAGGCAGCGATCTTCTCTTAGACAGCCTCTTACAAACACTACCTACATTCTCCCAATGCTAACATCAACGCTCTTTTCTCAGGGGAGAGTGTTCCCAACACTCATGGATCACCAGTTCTAACATTTCCTAATAGTGAGAACAAAGTCTAATCTCATTCTTCGCTGTGGTAAAATCTGAAATCCATCCTGTCTTATCTTGTGTTGACTGTTCTATCCATTCTCTT